>CAUJRU010001666.1:0-125506 GCA_963277665.1 Viscum album
TCCCTTCATCTTCAAGTCCTCCAACTGCACCCTCAGCTTGCAAAGATTTATGAGATCCATCTGACTTGTTGGTTCTGATATCAATGTCATCTAGGGGTGTAAATCAATGAATAAGTCTATCATCTAGTGGGGAGGTAAACCTGAAAAATCTTAAAGAAGGACATATTTGTACTCTTCTACTACTGCTGGGAACTAGAAACTCATAACAATTGATGCACTAAGGGTCAAGATATCCAACTGATGAGTAATTGGATACACCTTCCTATGAATGAGTCAATCCAATGCTTATTGGGATTTCTTTTCAAAAATAAATGAAAACCTTATTACATCGATACAGACACACCGCTCCCTTTACCTAAAATAGTCAATCTGGGCATGAACTGAAGATAACCAATCCATACCAAGAATGACATTATAAGGCCCTGACACTACCACTAAGATTTTATAACTGAAACTCTCACCTTCAAGGGTCATGTCACACTTTTGGACATAGATGTGTGATCATTAAGTCTCATCTAGTAGGTGTATCTAAGCGTAAGGGTCGAGTAAATGGTTCAACCAGAATCTCAAGGTATCATATAAGATATGTGGTGAGAAAGGAATGAATAGAACATGTGTCTATAAGTATGGTAGCTAAAGTAGAAAATGCATGGATCATACCTCAAATCATTCCTGTAACCCCTAGTTAATATGCCTCAACCACATACAACTGTCCCTACCCCTATCCTTCAACTCCCTGATCCCGGTATGGGCCACCTGGGGGTGCTGGTGGTAACATGTTGAAATTTTTACCACCTCATACTTCTTTACCTACTCCTCTATCATGTCTGCCACCCTGCGGTTCTTCCCACTCCTTTCATTGTCTCTACCCCGATGGTGTATTCACTTTCTCGTTGTCAACATCATAGAGGGTTGAACAATATCAAGCGAGATATTCCCTATTGTCACATGAATAGAATCACCTCTCCCTAGGCTGAATCAACCCAGCCTATGATCCTTGAAATGTTGATTCTCTATCTTGGGACCTCCTCCTAAAACGTATCCCACATCTGGATCCATGATCTTTATGCTGAATCCCTACTTCTGAGGTCTCTACACCTGCAGGTCTACTGCTGACTATCATCGATTATATCTGCTCATCCAAAAATATCTCAACCACCAAATCTCTCTCAATAACCCTAGCATACGTCAGAATTCATAGATGTATAACACTGGCTCAGATGTCTCTATGTTAACCTCGCTAAAAGGTTCGAGCCCTAAAGTACTAATCCCTAACCATATCCATCAAGTATGTGGAAAGGTTAGTGATCCTTGATGAATAATATTCCAATGTCATTCTACCCTTCTAGAGATAAAGAATCTATTGTATACATACATCTCTCAGCATAACTGGTGAGAACTCCTCTCTAAATAGATTATCAAAATCTATATATGAAAGTGTCACCTCGTATTGAGTCCGGATAGCCAAACTCCACCATCGCCCTATTGAACCATGTAGAAGGCTCGCCACCTGGACCACCATCTGATCCATTGGTGTCTTGACTAAATGGAAAACATGGGTCACCTAC
The DNA here is from genome assembly GCA_963277665.1 of Viscum album. Lineage (NCBI taxonomy): Eukaryota > Viridiplantae > Streptophyta > Magnoliopsida > Santalales > Viscaceae > Viscum > Viscum album. Next base: position 1,569 of record CAUJRU010001666.1, read on the forward strand.
TCAAGCTATTCATTATACCAAAGAGGTTCAGACTCACCTTAGATCCTGAGGGGTATATGTCTTTGAAAATAGTGTAGTGTGATCAGCCTACGCTCCTTTCCTACTGGTACTATAGGTACCACATGCTGCTCCACAGGTTACGGTATAGCTGGTGCACCAGCTGGTTGTAACATCTAGGGAACTGGTCCCTATATTGAAGCCTCATCATTGAGGGGGTTATCCACATGATCAATCTGTTGAATCCTAGTCAGTATTCATTGTAGATGCATCTTGTAATCAAACAATATGTACCATGGTCAATGATTATATCGAAAGATATTTCTCAAAAAGGACATGGAAACCACAACACATTTATATATGATGCATGTACAATTAATTTTCCTAAAACTAGTGTTCTCATGTACCAATTCAAAAAAAGGGTTATCAGAGTCATGGTGTATGGATATGTTGGCCGCCCACACCAACACTGGAGTCCCCAACCTAAAATCCGAACTCGAAACACTTAACATTGTTTCCCCAAACCAATATCACAGACTCTTAGTACTAAAGTAGAATCAACCCCCCTTTGATACCACTCTATCACAACATGTCCTAGTGGGGCACGCTCCGCAACTCCCCAAGCCCACCTTCAATAAACCAAGGTCTAGTGACTAGAACTTAGTAGGATTATCACTGACATGGGAGGCATTTTCTATGTACCTATACACGTACACATACCTCCAAGACTACAAATGATGAAATGTAAAAACTACTAAGTAAATAATGCATGTATACCACTATATCCCAACCAACAGAGAATGATATAAAAGTCAAGAGAAGTAATGTAAAGTAAACTGGGTCAGAATACAAGCCCACCAAAAAGAGTCTGTAAACCACAAGTCCAACTTGTAAAAAAAAGGTACTGGGACTGCGGTCTGTAGCCATAGAAACACCTCGGCCTATCTGATCTCACAAAGCTTCATCCATTCCTGGTCTGCCTAAGACTCTGTAAAAAGGTTTCTCATCTGCACAATACATGACACATATGGTAAAATCCCATGTAGGGGTGAGTATAACAATACTCAATTGGACACCCCAAAACCACAAAATAAAACACAAATGAAAGATATAGTCGGCTCTAGTTAAGTATATGTCTACAACACATATAACAAGAATATCCAGATATACTCAAACAATGACATACAGTATATAGGTGAGTCACAACTACTACATGTCAACACTAGGGATTCAGTTTGAATATTCCACAAAGTACACATCTAGGAGAACACACTCCTGAGTATGATAGCACTGATGACATCCACCTGAGAGGTATTGTTCGTTGAGAACCTTCATGAGAGAGATATGTTGATAGATCTAAAGAAACAGATTCAATACACATATGAGGATCACATATAGGGCTATGGGGTGGTACCTACAACTCAATATTTATTAACCCACTATGTATAGGATTGATGCCCTATGAAGTTGGCCACATAAATACCAAAGACCCTACCTAGGGTATGAACAATGAATAAAGAATCCTACTCTGAGTCTCTCGAGGGATTCCAACAACTATATATAGGAAGTCCTATTGGAGGGATCATACTCATATGAGTAGAAAATAATACTCACCAATATTCATAGAAAGGATAATGGGAATGAACCCTAATGAAAACTGTCCACGATATGGTGGAAAAGTGGCTCAAGCCATTTAAAAAGGGGTATATGCCATGTAGTAGGATCACACACTGTTTCCCTTGACCCCGAGTACTACTAGTGGACAATGGCCAGTTTCTTTAGAACATGTCATGTAGAAAATATATTACATGGCATGTAGAAGAGATCACACTCTGTGTCATATCATACAGGGTCTTCCCTTGTACTCTTGTCATGTGCCCATACATGAATTCATCCCGTGTCTACCTACCCATGTACCATTGCATGGGGTTCTTGTGTATCTAATGTGTGGTGGAGTAAAAGATGTGTAAGAAACCCATGTACTCCACCTCATGCCTGTGTACTTCCCGGTGTACACTCCGAGTAGTCAAGTGATGAAAACATGCCGTGTAGATGACAATACATGCCATGTGTTCTGCAATTTCAATAACATTGTGTTCTTCCTCCCTCTCACCTCGACCGATCATTAGGTTCTGGTTAGGTGCTCAGTTAACCTCAAAACTCAAGATCGAGTTTCGTTTCACCGCCCTAACACCCAAGCGAGGGGTTTTTAGCCTTCAATCGGATCAAAAAACCATTTTGATCTATTCTGAAGAAAATCGCTCGAAGAACGGTTTCTTCCGAATCAATTCAATTCTTCTATCGCTATCACTAGCGCACCTCCATTGGTTCATCGGGATGTTGGATCTCAAATTTCAGATCTTTGCACCAAGAAATGAATGTTCAACGATCAATCATTCATGAACGTGTCGAAGAATGACGAAAATCCATAGAAATGTCAGGGGAGAAAAATCATAATGAATGAATCTGAGGAAAATAAACCTTATTCATTGTACATTCAAGCCTCAATTTTTTCCCATAATAATGATCAATAATAAAAATAATAATCAAACCATGTAGTTCTCACAATTAAAACCCATCTGACAAAGCAAAACCGAACCGTGGATCAACTTGTTCGTTGGTTGGTCCACGTTCATCATTGAATCTAAGAATGGGGAAGTAAATCCAAAATAACACATCCTACTGAGTAATTGGATCGCTTTCTATTGAATATTTATTGTAGCTACAGAGATCCATCAAGAACGGTATTCATCGATCTTCGATCCATAGTTCCATCATCTCCCAATGAGAGAAATCTTTAGGGTTTCCTCTCCAAATACTCTAGATAATTTTAGGGTTATGAGACTAACCCTAGATTCCTACCTAACAGTTTATTTAAAAATAGAAAACATATCTGAATTGATGAAATAGAAAAATAAAATAAATTCTCAATTTATTTTATTCATTAAAAATGTATGTGTCTACCTTTTATAGTTGTCCCATGCTGGCCAATGTTAGGCTGCACCTAGGGTAAAGTCACTCCTTTGAATGAAATGGTTCCCTCAAATTTATGATATGAGCACCTGTTTATAAGTTATTCAACTTTTTAAGGAAAACTGCATGCACGTTCTATTTAATATTTTAATATTTTTCAAATATTTATTTTGGGCACAACGGGCCCTAGAATTGCATGTTTCCTCAGCGCATGGTCTCGAATTTATTCCATATAATATTTAAAAATAATAATCAAAAAATCCAAGACAATACATTTCATTCGAAGAGGCAACCTCCAAGAATGAGTAATTACCACCTAAGAACTACCCATAACCCAATTTGATCCTCCAATAAATACACATTAGTCACAACCAAATATATACACTCAAGCATAGAATACAATAATATCACATAAAATAATTAAATAAATAATGTACCAAATCACATATCATAATTTCAAAAGACATTTTATTATTTTGGTTTTATATAACACTAGAAACTTGTATATGGAATTTGATCATATGTGTCTAGCATGATGCATGAATGTACACAAAATCCCATAAATCAGTACACCAAAATCATTTGTATAACCCAAATTGAATTTAATAAATGATAACACCAATAAATAATAACATAAATTCCCACCTTATAGAAACTTGAAGGTCCATTATATAGTTTTTTCCAAGAACTAACATTGTTCCCCTACCTGAGTCCCAACCATCCAAAATCATGTCTACCTTGTCCTAAATAAAGGAAAATAGAATACGAAGTTTGTGAACCTGTTGCTCTGATACAAATTTTTAACACTTCAACCCAAACCACTAGGTCTAATCCATGGGTTACACACACCCTCATGCACACCTCCCCATATGAAAAATGTTTCTAAATAATAGTGAGGTCCAACAGAACATCATGGGAAGACTATGCCCTCGGTTCCAGGTAAACATCAGAGTATAAATAATGGAAGTGATACAATAATCAATAAATAATAAATAAATAAATAATCAATCACCAAGGTATAGCATACACAAATAATCCCTTATAGGATCAATATTGAATTATAGGTACAAAAACTAAAACTAAAAAAATATCCAAAGTATTAGGTAGACAATAAATAAATGTATCAATAGAAACCCAACCCAAAATCTATCCAGCAACATTTTCATCATATTTTTAACTTTCTCAACCATCCACCATAAGTGCCATGACCTTTTTTGGGTACCTGCCCATTAAATATACAAGAAAAATTAATTGTGTAAGTAGTATTTTAGTAAAATACTCAATAGAAAACCACCAAAGACCCTTAAAATAAGTGCATAAGGTATACACATACATTCCATGGAATTGAAAAAGAACATATATAAATAGAAATTATATCACACAAACACAACACATATGTCCGGTACTTAGAGACCGGATCTTCCTGATTCATCACCGTACTATAAGGAACATCAATCATCCACCTGAAACATATCCTTTTATGGGATAGCCCAAAAACATGTGTGAAGCATCCCATTGGTTGTGATTTCCCAAGTGTATATTTATCAATTGTTAGGAAAATATCTCTCAAGGCATCATTGTAGCATTTTTGGGTGGGTTGTGTTTATTGACATAGCGGGCCTCGGTGTTTTGTTTGTTGACAAGGTGGGTTACTAAGTACAATGTGATAATAGTGGGGGAATCCATGGTGATTTTTAGGGTTCAAGATATGTTGTTTACAATCCATGATTGATATAAGAACCTTGGAAAAGGAATGGATGATATGGAGGCAGTACAAAAAGAGCAGATAAAAGGTGGCGCTATTTTCTAATGTTTGCCAAATTTTTGGTCCTAAAAAATGAAAAATGGAGAGAAGTGTTTTTAGAAAAGGAAGGTGCGTGAAACATTGGAGTGGTGTGAGAAAAACATGCAATGTGTGTAAAATTGAATTTTCGTGCAATGTTGACCGCGGGTTGGAATTTTCACATAAAAGGTTTTTTGGGATCAGAATACCTAAAATGGAAAAGGCATAAGGTGCAAAAAAAATCTAGAGATTTTCACAAAAAATGGTTCATGCAAAAAAAAGGATTATGCACAGAATGATATTTTTTCATGACATGGAGGTTTTTGCAAGCGGGGGGTCGGCAACGCCTATAAATAAGAGGTGACCCCCCTCATTCGGTGTGGCTCAAGACTTAGAGAAGTTCTGGGCTCTGGTGTGTGTAAAAAATATGCAAAGGGAGTTTCATGAAAAATTTGTTGTTTCACCTAAAAGTTAAGGTTGCACAAAAATTTTGAGGTTGCATGAAAAGTGGATTTGGGATTGCGTGCAAAAGAGAAGATTTTTCATGCAAGGAAAGGGAGTTGTGCGCAAGGCACGGTAAGGGATGCACGTAAAATTTGAGGATTCCCAGTTCAATTATATGGTAAAGTGGTATTCATATGTGGATGAAAGTAAAACTTCAAAAGAGCATCAACATATAGTTTATGATGTAGGTATTCATTAAAATTAAGAGACCTACAGGTCTATAAACTATGAGTAAATATTTTGAAGAAGTAGTTATCTCACTTCAGTTGAGAGAGCAGTGAGTTCTCCAATTGTGAATGGTTGTAAACTAGGAGGGACTGTGAGTCTGTACCACACATTATAAACATCAGTGCACTTATAGTGAATTTGGTACATCATCACATTATCAGTGTATGATCCTTGGACGTAGCCCAGTGAGGGAAAACCAAGTAAAAATTGTTGTGACCTATGTATGATTTAATTTATGATTATACTTTGCTATGGGAAAGAGAGAAAAGTGATTTTTTCTTAACAGTGAAACAAGATCTAAAGGGGCAAAGGTTTAAATCTATCATACCCCGATTTACCCCCCCCCCCCCCCCTCTTAGTGTATTTAGCATTGTGGGACTAATAATTGGTATTAGAAAGAAAGGTTGATTTCAGTGTTTCTCTCAAATGGAAGTCACTAATCATAAATGGATTTTGATCTTTGACGGGAATAATTTTCATCTATAGAAGAATTAGATGCAACACTACTTCATATATTTGGGAATATACATGTTTACAATAGCAATGCATGGCATCTCAGCTGACATAAATAGTGGTTCTTTATCAGAATCCGAGAGAAGATAATTTGATGCTAAAGATAAGGGAATAAATGCTTTAGGGGGATCTGTATCCAATTCTATTTATATGAAATTTATTTCATGAAAAACATCACATGCTATTTGGGAAAAGATATTGAACATATAGGAAGGAGATACAAAGGTCGGAGAGGAAAAGCTGCAAGTGTTGTGAAATAAGTATGAAGATCTGAGAATGAACCTGAATGATACTGTTGATGAATTCTTGGATAGGTGAACATTTTATTATAGGACATGTGAGGTCTTAGTGAAGTCATTGAAGACGTAAAAATTGTAAAGCGCACCCTGAGGAAACATCCACCCCAATTCAACTCGAAGGTTTTTGTATTGGAGGACAAAGACCCAAATGAATTGACACTGGAAAATTTTCATAGTAACCTGGTAGCATATGATATGTGAAATGATGATAATGAAGTTTTTGAAAAGGAGAAATCCAAAGAGGTGGCACTCAAGGCCATAAAGAAGATCACCATTGAAGATACTCAAGAAGAACAAGAGACAGATGAATTTATGTTATTCCTTTCTTCAAATATACCAAGAGTAAAAAGAGAGTTTAAATGGAAACTTCCACTAGAATGATTTAGATATGGAAAGGATGGTCATATTGTGGCAAGGTTCCCCAAAAAGTTTCAAGATGATGATAATGATGATGACGAAGTTGAAATTCCCAAGAAGAAGTCTCCAGCCTATGTGAAAGGGAAGAAACAGTTCAAGAGAATTTTCTTCAAGAAGAAGAATCTTCTTTCACATGAATTTGAAAGTTAAGATGAGTTCAAGGTTGAAGAGGATAAGAATATTAAAAACTACAATGATCTTGGAGAAATTGATATGGTGGCTATTATTGGTAGTGCTCAAGAAAAAAAAGAAGCCGACATTGATGAAGAAAAATAAGTTGAAGTAATAATTGATATGCAAGCTGAGTTATAAGATTCTCTTTAAGAGATATCTGTTTGGGGAGACAAAAAAATCCAAAAAGGTTTTCCAGGATGCCAAACTCTACATGTAGAAACAAGAAGAAGAAAATTATGAGATATTGGATGAAATTGAGAAACTCAAGTCATCAGCACCAAAGAACACAAAATCAGTAAGTGAGAATAAAATAAAGGTTGAAGAGTAGAAAAGGGAGATTTAAGGCTTGAATAATATAGTGTAGGATCAAGTCAAGAATATCAAAGAGCTTGAAGAGGATTTTTTCGGTATATGACAAAAAAATTAAGGAACAAGAAAAACTTCTGATTCCCAGCACGTTATCGAGAAATCAAGTCACTCATAAGACTAAAAAGATGAAAGAGTATCCTAGTAGTTCAGTAGGAAAGAAGCATCAATCAAGATTAGATGTTAAGGCTGATTTGGAACTTGATCTGAAACCAAAAGCTGTCCGGATTGAAGTCAGACCGCAAGCGTCCATTCTGAGAATGAAAATTGATGTGGGTACAAAACAGAATCAGAAAATTTAAATAACCCAAGATAAAACTAGTAGTATAGAAGTGAAACATATAAATTTACATTTCATTAGGCGATACTACTGTGGAAAGATGAAACACTCAGAAAATGTGTGTTTGATAGATAGAAGATATCGAAGGGCATAATAACAGAGGTGGAATCCAAATAGAGAATGGTTCTCTAGAACACATTTTGAAGGAAACTATTTTTGGTGCATAGGATTTGGGAACATGGATAGATATTGTACATCAACCATACAGAGGAATGTGCCAAAGCATAATAATTTTTTTTCAAGCCATAGATCAGTGAACCAACAAGTGAGTTGGAAATGTAAAATAGATTTGCAGCTTTGAAATATGAATTCAGTCCATAATACTCTGAGAAAGATTAGAAGTCTCAATCTATGTCGATTGTGAAGGAAAAAATATGGACCAAGATGAAGAGAGAAGAGAAGGTAGTGGTTGCTGAAATTTCCCTTAAAGCATCAGACCATTCTGGTGTATGGATCCATGACAATGGTTGCACATATCACATGACAAGGAATAAGGATCTGGTTACAAGAATAAAATATGACAAATAAAGAGTTCTCAGGTTTGGAAAAGATGAAGTCCTAAATATAATTTGATTGGGAAAGTCCAGGTTTGGGGGGAAATAAATAAGACGTACCAATGTCCTGTTTGTAAAAGGTCTTGGTCAAAATTTTCTCAGCTTCAGTCAAATGTGCGACTCAGGGCATTCTATATGGTTTACCAAGAAGACTTGTATCATCAAGGGATGAGATGGTATAGTTATCCTATAGGGAAAAAGAAAAAATGGGAATCTATTCCGGGTAAGTGGAGAAGAATACATGTGCTTTTTATCCAGAGAGGAAGAAAACAAGTTGTGGAATAAACGACTTCATCAACTATTTCAGCCATCCCTTGATGATTTGGTAAAGTGTGATGTAGCTAGAGACCTCTCTAAGCTATCACAGGATCATACTCACTTGTGAAATGCATTCGAATAAGGTAATCTCATTATAAATATGTATAAGGAAAAGGAAAATAATTCAATATGAGTGCTCGAATTGGTGCATGCTTATGTTTGTGGGCCTATCGCGCTAAGAGAAATTTTCGTAAAGAGGTTCTATGTTCTTTTCATTGATAAATATAGTAGAATGGAATGGGTATTTGTTATTTCCCATAATACTGATGTGTTTAGATGATTAAAGTAATATCAAAGGGAGTGTGAAAGGATTCTTGGATAGAAAATTATGAAGTTTCATACTGATAATGGTACAGAATTCAAAAACTATCAGGTGGAATAATATCTCGAGAAACATGGGATAAGTCATCAAGTTTCCTCAATGAGAACTCTCCAATAGAATTGAGTGGTTTAAAGGATAAATCAGATAATCAACAACTTGGTCAGAATGATTCTTATAGAAGAATACCTACCAGAGAAGTTTTGGAAGGAAGAATTATTAACATCGGTCTACATTTCTAACATAGCATTGATGGGTCTGAAGGAATGAAAGACTCTGTATGAGATGTGGTATGAAAAGAATCCAATAGTGAAATAATTTTTTAATATTTAGAATTAAGTGCTTTATCCTCAATAAGAAGAAACATAGGAAATTTGAGTCACGTAGAGATGAGGGAATATTCCTTGGATAATCTGAAAAAAAAATCATAAAAATTCATTAAAAAGAGGCTAGGAAAGGTAGTCAAGAGCAATGATTTCATTGTAGTGGAAAATGAAGAGTATATTCAACAATGCAGTGAAAAGTTTCCTGATGAAAATTATACGGAGGAAAACAACATAGGGGGAGAGGAAGTTGCAGATACTGATTTAAAATAAGACACTAATGATGAGAAATAGGAAGCCAAATATATATTGGAAAATAATCCAAATAGTGGAGCTGAGATTGACAGGAATAATATAATTAGTGATCGGATAGCTCCAGTTCAGACAAGAAGGATGAAGTCACTACAACATACATCTCTCCTATCTCAGGTAGAGCCTAAATGTTTTTCTGATGTAACTGAAGATGAAAACTGGGTTCAGGTGATGAATGGAAAGATAGAAGATATTGAGAATAATCAGACCTAGGAGATTTTTTCGAGGGAAGGAAATAAGAATTTCATCAAGACAAAATATTCTTTTTGCAAAAAATTGAATTAGGATGGTGTTGTGATCCAAAACAAAGCATGAATAGTGTGCCAAGGGTACTCACAGATAGAGTGAATTGATGTTGATGATACATTTTCACCAGTCTCTAGGCTAGAGACCATTAGATAATTCAAGTCCATATCAGTTAAAATAAAATTCAAAGTTTTCCAGATGGACATAAAGTTAGCATTTCTGAATAGGGTCCTGGAAGAAGAAGTGTACATTGAGAATCTAGATGGTTTTCTCATTCATGAATTTGAGAACAATGTTTTTCACCTAAAGAAGGTGCTTTATTGGTTGAAACAAGCACCAAGATCATGGTACTCAAGACTTGATCAGTATTTGAAGAAGCTTGGATTTCAGTGTGGAGGAGTTGATTACAATTTATATTTCAATAATGATAGTAAGAAAAGGATGATGGTTCTGGTATATGTTGATGAAATAATCTTTGGTGGATCAGATGAAGCGCAGTGTAGAAAGTTTTCATATTTCATTAAAAATGAGTTTGAAATGTCTATGATTGGTGAGCTGACGTTTTTCCATGGTTTACTGGTGACACAAGGTAGGAATTTCACATTCATATCTCAATAAAAATATTCCAAGGAAGTTCAGAAGATATTTGGAATGGAAAATTCTAAGGATATGAAGACTCTGGTTGTTACACAGATGAAACTGTCAAAGGATGATGAATGCAAGGTGGTTAATATCACAGTGTACAACCAAATCATTGGAAGTCTATTGTATATGATAGTGACATGTCCTAACATTGTATTATCCATATTCCAAGTAGATATATTTCATATTAATCCCAAGTAAAGCCACATTATTTCAGTGAAAATAATACTTCAGTATATCAAGGGCATAGTGGATTCTGTCTTAGTTCATAATGACAAAACGCAGCCGCAATTACTGGGATATAAAGATGCATATTGGGCCGGTTCAGAAGATGACAGTAAATCAATGTCAGGGGTGCTTTCTATCTTTTTGGGTTGTGTATTTCTTAGCTAATAAAGAATAAATATTTCATTTCATTGAGCAATATAGAAGCTGAGTATATTGAGGCCACTCACGCATGCACACAGTTACTATGGATAAAGCAGCATCTTGATGATATGGGAGTTGAAGTGAAGTCTCTGATAGGAATCTAGTGCGATAATTCAAGTTCTATTAATCTTAGAAAAAATCCAATCCATCACTCAAGGACTAAGCACATTCAAATCAAATATAATTTTATAAAGGAGAAGGTGGATAAAGGTCTTGTGAAGTTGGAGTATGTGCCTACAGAACTATTGGTTGCATACATTTTGACAAAGGACTTACCCAAGGAAGCTTTTGAGAGGCATAAACTAGCTCTAGGAGTTCAATTGACTTCATGTACTTGAAAATTTGTGGATTTGGGACCCTCTCTCCTTAAGGTATGATGTGTTTTCCCTAATGTAATAATATGGTTTTTTACCTTGTTACAGACCGCAAAGGAGTGACCTTTGGGTTTGTTGAAAAAGGGGGAGAAATGTGACTATTTAAGGGGGATAATGTGTGTATTTTACGGGAGAAAGATTTTTAATTCAAGACATGGGGAGAAGATGATAGTTGGAGAAATGAGATAGGGGGAGAAATGAGATATTGGGAGAGTATTAAATTTAATGATGTTAGAAGTGATCAATCGAAGAATAGATATTATGACAGCTGAGGATTGTAATAAAAGTCGAAGAGAGGTGTTAAAATAGTGTTAGAAGGTTTCTAGAAATAAGCAATTGGTATTAGTTTGTTATCAATAATTGGTATCAGAAATGAAGTGATTCATTGATGAACTTTTCATTTACTCTTGTTTCTCATAACGATCATTGCTCATGTGGGCTTAGAGTATGTGTTGAGTAAATCTCTGATCGCTATCTGAATCGCAAGAGGTGAATGGTGGTTGAAGATGATAGAAGCTTTAATGAGGTATCAATTTTTGAAAGAGTTTTCAATAAACCCAAAAGGGATATTGTTAGGAAAAAATCCCTAAATGCATCATTGTATCATTTTTGTATTGGTTTTGTTTTTTGACAAAGTGGGCCTCGATGTTTTTTTTGTTGACAAGGTGGATTTCTAAGTAGTGTGATGACAAAGGGGGTACCCATGGTGAGTTTTCAGGTTCAAGATATTTTGTTGACAATCCAGGATTTATAGAAGAACCTCAGAAAAGGAATGGATGATCTGGTGGTAGTACAAAAAGAGCAGATATAAGGTGGCACTGTTTTCTAGTGTTTTCCAAATTTTTGGGCCTGAAAATCAAAAAATGGAGAGATGTGTTTTTGTCAAAGGGAGGTGTGAAAAATATTGGAGTAGTGTATGAAAAACATGGAATGTGAGTGAAATTGGATTTGCACATAATAGTGACCGCAGGTTGGAATTTTCACGCAAAAGGTGTTTTGGGATCAGAATGAAAAAAAATGGTAAAGACATGAGGTGTGAAAAAAATATGGAGATGTTTACCAAAAATGGTTCATGTGAAAAAAGGATTGTGCATAGAATGAGAGTTTTGTTCAACATAGAGGTTTTTGTGCATGGGGGTTGGCGACGCCAATAAATAAGAGGTGACTCGCCTCATTCGGTATGGCTCAAGACTTAGAGAAGATCTGAGCTCTGGATCTCATAAAAAATATTCAATGGGAGCTGCATGAAAAATTTGTTGTTGTGCATAAAAATTATGTTTCATGTAAAAGTTAATCTTGAACGAAATTTTTGAGGTTGCTCAAAAAGTGGATTTGGGATTGCACGTTAAAGAGGAGATTTTGTGCACGAGGCAAGGGAATTACGTGCAAGTCACAGTAATGGATGCATGTAAAATTTGAGGTTGCCCAGTTCAATTCTGTGGTAAATCTGTATTCATCTATTGATGAATGTATAACTTTAAGAGAGAATCTATATACAGTTGAGGAAACAGATATTCATTAAAATGAAGATACCTACATGTCTATAAACTATTAGTTAATCTTCTAAAGAAGCAGTGAGATCACTTCAATTGAGATAGTGGTGAGTTCTCAAATTGTAAATGGTTGTAAACTAGGAGGGACAATGAGTCTACACTGAAAATTGTAAACAATGGTGTGCTTATAGTAAATTTGGAACATCAGTACATTACCGGTGTATGATCCTTGTATGTAGCCTAGTAAGGGTGAACCATGTAAAAATTTTTGGGTCATGTGCATGATTTAATTTCTGTTTATACTTTGCTATAGGAAATAGATAGAATGGAGTTTTTCTTAACAGTAAAACAAGATCCAAAGGGGTAGAGGATTAAATCTGTCATACCCTGATTCACCCCCCAGGGTATTTAGCCTTCTGGGACTAACACCAATGTCTAAGACATAACACTCAGGGGATATACAAATAGTTTCATCCTACATGATCAACTACATAAGATAAAATAACATCACATACATTTGATATAGGATACAAATGACAAATCAACCATCACATCAAATCAAGTAAGTATCCAAACCATCACAATCAATCTTCAAGAAACATAAGCACAATTCAATAATCATGTGATAAATCATCAACATAGGTCTCATGGTGCTACACATTCATGCCATAAATCATTCTAAGAACCCATAAAAAACACTCACTAAAGTTAATGGATTCCTACCATAGATTCATGATGGTTTGGAAGAAAGATTCACCATCCGAGTCCAAAAGCACCATAGGATCCTAGAACCAATCCTAATTAAACATGATTTAGAGGAATGGAGAAATTTTAAGAATAAATTGTAACACCTTGATATTTTAATGAAATATTTACCTTTATATATATTTTTTTTTGTAGCCCATGTTTCACACAACACCGAGTTATAATGAACCGTGATATATTATTAAAATATTAACATGACAATTATAAACTAGCCACTGGATTGGAGGGTATGAATAGGAATAACTATATTATTAATATATATTTATTTATTTATTTTTAGGAAACAAACAATTAATTTTTATTAAATTTATTTTTTCTTCAAATATATGTTTTAATAAAAAAAAGTTACTTTTATTTCTTTTTAAAGGGAAAATAAGTATAATTAAGTTTTGAAACTTCTAGAAAATGTATTTGATAAAATGATGTTAATTTTTGAAATCAAAATATCAAAATTATTCTATGTTAATCTTTTTATAATCTTCATACAAAGTTAATTTTTTGGTAAATAGTAAAAGAATAAATTTTTTATAAAATACGGTATCATTTGTGATATTGTGAAGACATAATTATGATATAAAAATTTATTAAACTTAATAATCAACTAAATTATTATATTATTTTAAAAATATCATAAAAAAATAATACATACCATAAAAATTATAATTTATTACATGATAATTATAAAAATTATTTTTAGTGTCGGCGTAGTGTATGTGATACATTGAAAAAGTCAAATTCGGTGCCTTATAAATATTAATTTAGAAGTAACAAGTCTTTTAAAGACTTTATTAATAAATATAATTCATATATTATGATTATGAATAATAGTTTCTAATTTTTCACTTATATAACATGAATCTTATCCAAATGTATATGCAATGCTTTTACAAGGCTAGAAAAGTAAAATTAACAAATTAAATAAGTTGTTTTGACATGGATATGAGTAAATATACATAATGAATGAATATAAAATATTATATTGAGTCTAATATATTTATTTTTTTGTTAGTAATTTATTTTTAATTTTTACATATGAAATAATTACCTTTAATTCTTATGCAAAATCGAAAAAATGCTTGTGCAAGAAGAAGAAAAAAATAAATAAAAATATTTTAATTAAAATTATAAGAAACAAAAAAAGACACAAAAAATTGAATAAAATTTATTTTATGATTATTTTTCAACCCTAACCACCCCTTGGTCTAATTTAGGACCTTTTTGGATCCACTTGGTTGACACTAAGTCCCTTATAGTATTTTATTTAAAAGGAAGTAAAAGAGTTCACACTATGGTTTTTAATTTGTATAACATTTTTAATATGTGGTGTTGTAGAAGATATATTTGACCATAAATATTATTTTTAACTATAAAACATTTATATTCATCATGGTAATTTATTTTTAATTTTTATGTAGGAAATAAATATCTTAAATACTTACACAATAATGATGCAATAATTATTTAATTAATTAAAAAATCAATAAAATGATTTTAATTAAAATGATAAGAACCCTTAAATTAAAAAAACACATGAATAAATTTTATTTTATGATTAAATATTGTTTATAATCATTAAATTCTCAGATTTATAACCATTTTATTTCATTATTAAGTGATTGTGACCCTTAAATTATTTTATTTAATTAAAGGTAAAACATGTCATATTGATGTTTTCAATAAGTATAAAATTTATAATATGAATCTATCCAGAATATTTTTTTGAATTTAAATATTATTTATAAATATAAAATATTTATCTACATCATAGTAATTTATTAGTAATTTTTAGTGAATAAATAATTACTTTAAATAATTACACAACGATGATGATGTAATTGGTCAAACAATGGAAATGTCAAATAAATTATATTAAAAATATTAAAAATAATATAATTTCAATTCATTAAGGTTATAAATAAATTTTATAGATTAATATGACATATTATGGATGTATTAAAAGTATTTTTTTCAAATATATCTTGCTATATTGATATTATTAATGTCAAAGTAATGAATAGTATCAAAATAGACAATAATGATATTTCATGAATATAATATTTTATTAAATAATTTAAAATAAAAAATATTAAATAATTAAAATTATGATAATATTTGGTCTAAAAGTTTATACCCTATACATTTATAGGCTATTTGGAAGCTTTTTTCTCTGCAATAGTCTTAATGTATTTTAATGTTTGAGAAATTTTGAAAGTACCCCTCACCTCAATTATAAAAGTGAACTCTTTCCTTCACTTAATTAAACCACATTTAGCCTTATATATTGACCATAATATATAAATTTATCTTATATAATTCATTATACACCTTCTAGAGGTTCTGGTATTCTCAAAATTCCAACCCTATAGCAATTTAGAATATATCCAAAGGAGACCTTTCGAAGAAGAGGTAATCACTCTAACCGGTCACTTTCTTTTTATACTCTTCCTTACATACACTAAATATCTGATTTTTATCATAAAATAATAAATAAATTACCCTTAATTTTATTAAATTTCATTATGATTATGAAAACACAATTATAAATCCTATTTCTCATCAAAAAAGAAGTGAAAGTATCGCTTGTGCATACGTACAGCTTACTGTCTCCACATAGCGATACAATTAACTTTTCATGACCATATTTATGGATAGTAATTTTTATGGGTTTAATGAATATATATTATATATATTACATAATAATGATTCTATATATATGAATTATTATGTAACTTTGTTTCACTCTATAAATCTAAAAAAGAAAACAGTGTTCATGTGTACATACTACTACCATCTCCATAAACGGTGTAATTCATTTTTCTGTCAATACTTTTTATGAATGATTATAAATACTTATATAATTATTATATATTATTTTTATACCATTATTAAAAATATATAAATTATGGTACCGTGATCAATGTATGAGTACTGGGATTACCAAACTGAAACATGTTTGGAAAATGAAAACAGTTATCACCCAGAACAGTGATATTAATAAAAAAATATTAATTAAAAGATTATAAGATATTATAAAAAAAGACTAAATTATATGATAGATATATGGTTATGTAAGAAATTTATATTAAATTCATATTTATTATATATGAGGTTTTAATGTTAATAAATAAATTCAAGACTTGAGGTAATAGATTTTTGTCTTTCTTTTATTTCTTTGGGACACATGCCTTATACACTACTTGTTTATTTTGTTTGGTGTATATACTACCCATGAATGTATTTTATTATTATTATTATGAATATTATGGTATTTACATATCTATATAATTTTATTTTTTTATGGGGCATACTATTTGAATGATTGAAAAATGGTAAGGGTTTATTTCATAATCTAATTATTATTCAAGATTGTTTATGTTTAAATATCCATTGTGGAATATTTATCTTCAATTTCCATGTTTTATAAAAAAAAATTCAAAAAGTTTTTAATATTATCCTATGAATTTTTAATGTCATTTTTATCAATGTTTTACTTTAAAAAAATGTTTCAAAGGAGTATTTTTATCATTTTTAAAACAAGGTAATTTGTGACTTTTCTGACAAAAAAAATGGAAGGTATTTTTTTAAATTATACAACAAGAACATATTTTACAAATTTCGTGACACCTTAATGATTTTAAGATTCATATAAAATCTCACAAGTTTCTTTTCAAAGAAATGTTTTTCCTATTTAATTACATGCCTTTTTTAAAACAATGTTTTCAAAATGGAAAGGATATTTTTCTCAGAAATTATTCCAACTGATATTTAAAAATAATTATTTTATATGGGACAATATTATTTGATGTTACTTATTCTTTAATAGGAATATTATCTAATGATACCATCCTTATTCTTTCTATAGATGGTTTATGTTTATAATGGCCTGATGTTTATGAAACCCATTTCTTTTCATGGGTTTTGATATGATGAATGATTTTTGATCATGTGGCACACATAAGTATGGTTTTTATTATATGGTTGGTGGGACCTATTTATCCCTCCAATTAATTGGGTAAATCTTAATATATCATGAGATGGAAATGGGAAACAAGTTTATAGGTTCTATATATTATGGGAAATAGGTCTGTCCTGATCTATTATGTGAAATAGGTGCATCCTGATCTACTATAGGAAACAGGTGTGTCCTAATCCACTATATTGATGGTCGTGGTAGTTCACCATGACATATGAAATGGTTTTCTATATTTATTATAGATTCACACTTTTTCTACATGAGATTATGGTTCATTATTTATTTATGATGATCTCTCACTCTAATTTTCTTTGTTTTCTAAAATGATAATATTTATGACATGAATCATGTTTATGATATATGAAGGTTACGTATAAACTTCATAAGTTATGTTTATGATCAGAAAACCTTAGTCATATCTTATTATTTCATATTATAATGGGTTGATATCTCTTATGTTACCCTTACTAAGAATATAATATCACCATTTTTTTATGTTTCCTTCCCCAAGTGATGAATAAAGTTGTAGGTAGGGTATACCTAAGAAGAGTTCAATGTGAGAAAATATTTCTGGGAGATGGTGAAGATATTTTATAAAATAAGAAGATTGTATATATAATATTCAAGGACCCTAAACCTACATGGTTCTGGAAAGTATTATATTGTTATTCAGCTAAAAATATGTATTATCTATGTATGAATAGCATGAACTATTATATAAACCACACCCTAATGGTATATTAAGGTCTGATATACCAAGAAAGATCCAATGCTAACAATGATCTTGGTCCAAAGGTTTTATATACTGCAATTCTCTAAATATAGGTTCTGAACAACCAATTACCCATGAATACATTGTTATATCAATCAAAAACCCATTATATTTGATCAATAAATTTTGAATATAATTGGTTTTGATCAAGGAGAAGAGAAGGGAAATGATTTAAATCAATAAAGAACTCACTGAATCAATAATTCATGATCGAATCATTGACCGGGAATAAAATGGAGGTGTTGGAAGTAGATAGGATCACTCTAAATTTCTAAGAAATGTATCCTAGGTCTCTATAAATTGAGATAGTAATAATGGATGAGAGAAAATTGAGAGAAGGGTCAATTTTATAAAAAATGACACATAAAGTGGAAGGCCTTACTGGGATCCATCATATTCCACGAGCTAGCTAGTGATCTCCACTGGCTTCCCGGTTGGATATTCAGCTATGTTGTATATTTATATACTCCACCAGTTGGACAATGGAACTATTATATCTTCTTTAAGCAACAATATTCTCACCAATTCAACTCATTTTCTTATCTAGCCTCCCAGACACCTCTAAACAGTCAAAAAACACCTAAAAATATGCTCAAAGTTGTGTAAAGGTTAAAAAAGATGAATATATAAAAATAGAGGTGTCACATTATTGTCTATTATTAGATCTTTTTTAGCATTGAATATTGACTTTTCCTTTATTTTATTATAAAATTTTCACTCTCCTCACTTATAAAAGGATACTAACCATTAAAGGACACTAAAATTTTAATTTACACTTTAAAATATACCATTTCTACCTACTATATATCCCTCTTATAATTTTTGAATCCTGTTGAACCCTTTAAAATCCCTAATCAATCTATTTACAAAAAGTACTTCAAGATAAAGTTAAAATTATCAGTGTATGTACTAATCTCTCTCTAATATTTTTCTTTATAAATACTTCTCCTCCCAACCAATATTAACCATTATAACATGATGACGTAATTATTAATTATATAGTTAAATTTTTTTATGTTTTTTTGAATAAATATTATTTACAATTTCTCCCTTCCATAGAAAATTTAAATATAATTTGTCCGTTCATGCGGACATCCGCCACCACAAAGTGACATGTCTCATTTTCCTTCACCACCTTACATGGTTGGTTAAAAAATGGTTTTTAATGAACTAATATGTTATTTATAACATTATTAATATTATATAAAAGTTAAACCATTTCCTACTCTTCTATCATTCTATGGAAAATGAAAACATAACTTGTGTGTATGTGAGGACTACCGCCTCCACAAACTGATGTATTTCATTTTCCATCCCTATAGTATTTTATTATTTATATAAATATTTTCAAATTTAATTAAATTTCATAAAAATATCCAAATAATACCATTTTCTTTCTATAATAATGATATTATTCCAAAAGAAACACTTTCATAACCATACTCACTCATTGACTAGAGTGTGTTCTTGTTTGGGTTAGTTTAACCACCTACATGAACAATGATATAAATTTTTATCATTAATGACTATGGAAACATAATACTAGTATTATTAGGAATTAATTATAAAATAAATTTTATATTTGGATCTTTAATGGTTATATTATTATTTAACTTTTCATTAATATGGAAACCTTGGTTCATCAAAAATTACCAAAACAAGATTATTATAAATTTTACCTTTAAATATCATGACTAAAAATATCATGGAATGACCATAAAAATTTATAAATCATCATTAAAACTACTTTAAATTATATTTAATAGTCAATTAGATGACAAAATATTTTGAAAAACATAAGGATGAACATCAAAATTACGAGCCATGTGGGAAACAAACAAAATTACAACATCTGATATTAAAAATAAGAGATAACTAACTAATTAATATATAATAAATGATTATGAAAAAGTTTAAAAAGTATATAGATATTAATAAGGTTCATAAATAGGTTTTTATGATGTTTATTTTTATTATATATGAGGATAAATCACATTTTTGGAATCCAATAATTAATATATGGGTTTCATCAAAAATTTCCCTTTTTTGAGACATGTTTTGTATAATGAACAAATATTTTTATATGTTGTATATGATACCTATTTTAAATATTAAATAATTATTATTTATTTATTCATGTCATTTAAAGTATCATTTCAATTTTTATCATTCATGATATTTTCAATCAATTGTTATAAGATACTTTAGGTTTTTTTCTAGACTAAAATTCTTTTATTCAGTAATAATGATTCCCCTTTGAATATGGTTTTAAAAGATGGTTTTAATTTTTTATATAATGATATTATAATTTCTTTCCTCGCTATTTTCTAGGTAATTTCATTAATGGATTTATTTATTTATAAAATTTTATGATGTTAAGAATAATTCTCATTATCTCTAAATGATTTCTTTTTTCTCCATATTCATGTTTACTCTTCCCACTAATGATCTCCATCATTATTTTGAAATACAAATATGTTTTATTTATATTGATATAAATGATTATTTTTACCTATTTTTAAATGTAATTTTTATCACTCTTTTTAAAAAATGGGTTTCTATAAAATTTATTTTCAAAATATTAAAAATTATTTACCATTCATGTTTGTATTTATATATTTCACTTCACATTTATTATGGATAATGTTTATATTATATTAAAGGATCCATCATTAAATATTGTTTTTAAAATTAAATTTTTATAAAATATTTTACTTTACCTTTTTGAAACATGACTGTTGAATGTGATCTATAACTTTGTATTTTATTACTATGGTAAAACATTTTCTAAAAACTATATTACAATTTATTTAATTATTATGAGAATTATTATTTACAAAGCCTTATTTCCATGTTTTAAAATGGTTTTCAAATTATTTTAATTAGTAATGATTTGTAAAAGGAAATGAGATATTATTATAACTTTTAAGAGTAAAAGTTTTATTTTAGAAAGCAATTCAAAATTTTAAAAGTTATTTTAATGGATTTTGTTTTTTTAAGAAAGAAGTATTCAATGTTTTTATGTCTTCCCAAATAAAGTTTTGAAATAATATTTCTCTTATAAAATTTATTTTCCAAAATCCATTTTTGGTTTTAAAGGAAACATTTTATTATGCACAAAGTATTTCAATATAAGTAAAATATTTTCAATGGGTTTTAAATCATTTCAAAAAGGGTTATTTCTTATTATTTTTCAAGTTATTTATCCAATGATATTAAAATGCTATTTTTTATCTATGTAAAAATCCTTAATTATCCTTATGTTACAGTATGGATATTCTAAATCCATCATCTAACTTATTTATATCAATGGGTTATAAAATGTTCCAGGATTGTTTTTCATGAAACCCATCTCTTTTATATGAGTAAATTAAGTGATTTTTTAAGTATTAATGTTTTCATGTTTTAATAAAATGAATATATATATGGATTATTATTATGGAGTTTGGGGTTCTATATCACACTACAGTGCATTGGTCAATGTTTTATATCACATTAAATAATTATGTTAAGTGTGAAATTGATGCGGTTGGAGAGGTTTATAAGACTGATCATGGACCCAATGTGGTTATATAGGTTCAAAAGATTGAGTGTGAACCTATTATAGATATCTAGTTTCACAAGATTGAGTGTGAACCAGATGTGGATAACTAGGTTCTTAAGACTGATCATAGACCCATTGCAGTTGGCTAGTTTCATAAATGTTATGGTTCCCTATAATTTTGATTATGACACATTTATATTTTATATGAATTTATTATTCACATATAAAATGAATATTTATCTTATGACGCCACACTTTTAGGTTATGATACATGATTGTTCACTTGAGATTACATTTCCTTCTATAATGGCTTATAGACAACTCTTATTGTTCCTTGTTATTTTATTAATATATTTCTCCCCTGATGATGTTTTCTCCTATGTTTATGATCTAAACCTTTCATAACATGTTGATAAGTTCTTCTTTATAGAGTATTTTATCTCACTGCTTTCTTATGCTTCCATTCCCTTGGTTTTAATGATGATTATAACCTAGGAGATGTCCAAAATTAGATCAATTATGGTATGATTATGGAGAAATTTTCACAATAATATTTTCATGTAACTAATTTTAAAAGAAATTTAAACTTTATTCTTCTAGGATTATGTGATTATTTTTGAAATGTAATGTTTAAATTATGGAATATATGAATGTTTTTCTTAATTAATTTCACCTTTTATCGAAGATAGAGATTAATATATTTATTTTTATCACTAAAATTAAGAGTGAAAGTCTAGGGAAACTTATTAGGGGGAGAACATGGGGTTATAGAATACTCATAATAAGTCACTAATGAAAAGAAAATCATAGTACAATGGGTGTAAAGAAAGTATGGATCGGGGTTTAAATCACATAACAAAATATCATTGGTGATTGGACAGCTTTGGTACAAACACAAAGAATGAATACTCTATAAAAAAACTATTGTATCAATTATTTCCTAATTGTTTTAATGACGCTTCCAAGTATTCCAATTAGGTAAAAATAATATATGGATAGATTGAAAAAATAATAATAAAATGTGGGAAATTGATCCTAGGACAAAAAATGTAATAGAAACCATGTGGATGTTTCAAAATAAACTCAATGAATATTGAAAGGTAAATAAAAAAATCAGGTATGGCGTGAAACATATACTACAATATTATAGTAAATTAGGTGAAAAAAATCAAGGATTAGAGGTAAAATCACAAAAAAAATATCATTGGTGGCCGAACAGCTTCGGTGAAAACATGAATAATTAATACTCTATAAAAACCTATATTATTTCAAGTAGTGCCTAAGGGTTTTGAAGACACTTCCATGGATTTCAATTAGGTAAAAATGATGTATGAAGATCTTGAAAATTTTGAGAAGAATGAACTGTGGAAAATTTTTCCCAAGTACATAAAAGGTAATAGGAACCAAGTATGTGTTTTAGAATAAACTCAATGAATATGGAAAGGTAAATTAAAACAATCCATAAATGGAATGCAAAGGATAATCCAAAATTATAGTAAAAAGGTTCAAAGAAAGAAATTATTAGGGTTTAAATTACATAAAAATATCATTGGTGACCGGAAATATTTAGTGCACGAATATCAATTAGGTTAAATTGATGTATCAAGAGTTTGAACAAATTTAGAAGAATGAAATGTTGGAAATTTTCTCAAGGAATAAAAGGTAATAGGAACCAAGTGGGTGGTTTAGAATAAACTAAATGAATATGGAAATTTAAATCAAAAAAATTATGGATGGAATGTATGTGATACTCCCAAATTAAGGTAATTGATATTGATGATATATTTTCTCTTTTTTTCAGTTATAAACCATTAGAATTTTCGTGGAAATTTCAATGAAAAGGGGATTCAAAGTATATAAAATAGATATTAAATTATTATTACTCAATGGATTTCTTGTGAATGAAATGGTCATTAATCAATTGTATATATTTATTATTGATAAATTGGATTGAAAAGTGTTCAAGATGAAAAAATCTTTGTATGGATTAAAGAAATCAACCGGATATTAGTATTCAAGGTTGGATAAATACTTTAGAAAGATTGAATTTTAATGAGGATGAGTTGATCAAAATCTCTATATCAAGAATTAGAATTATTAGAGGATATTATTTCTTATCTATGTGAACAACATAATTTTTTGAGGCTTGGATGATGGATAATGTAAGCTGTTTTCATAATATATGAGGTTTGAGTTCAAAATATCCATGATTAGGGAGTTGAAATTTTTTATTAGTTTAAAGTAAACACAAGTAAGTGATGGAATATATATTTCTCAATTAAAATATGCTAAATTGATTCTCAAATTATTTTTAATGATGGAATATATGATGATTATAGCACTAGCAGTGGCCCAGATAATGTTTTCAAAAGAAGATAGTGGAAAAGTGGTCGATGTGATAGAATATAGGAAAATAATTAGAATCCTACTATACCTAGAAGTAAAATAACCCAACATTGTGATTCTATATATTAAGATTCATCATACCAATGTTATCCCAATGAGAGCCACATGATATCAGTCAAAATTAAACTTCATTACATCAATAATATGTTAGATTTTGGGTTGTTTTAACCTACGGAAATGCAGTAAAAGTTATTAGGATACAAGAATGTGGATTGGGAAGGTTCATCAGCTAATCATAAGTTATTATTGGGTGGTGTTATTTATCTTATAGATTTGTAAATTTCTTGATTTAGTGATAGAAATACAATATCTCACTTAGTACTATAGAAACTAAATATATAGTAGCTACTCAAGCATGCACTCAACTACTATAGATGAAGAATAAAACTTGAGGATACTAGATTTAATGTTAAATCTAATATTTTAATTAGTTTTGATAACTCTAGTGTTATTAATAATAGAAAAATCATGTTTTTTAATTCAAGGAAAAATTATATCGATATAAATTATTATTTAATTAAGAAAAAGGTTGAACAAGCGCAGGAAAAATTATTACATGTGTCAACAAAAGATCAAATTGTGGATATCTTGACCAAGAAACTACCCAAATATGAGTTTGAGAGGTATTTTTTTGGATCTTGTGGTTTAACCATCTCTATACAAATAGATGTTTTATAGAAGAAACCCACACTCCCCCTATGGGATTTGATATTATAAAAAAAAAATTTATCTCTGTCTATATTTAAATGGTTAAATATCTAACTCCTCTAATGGCCCAAAGGCCTTATATTTTTATTATTTTAAAAGAATACCCTTTTAATGGATGAAAGGGGGAACCAAACAGACATCATGACATAAGACATAACAGATGAAGATCATAGAAAAACGGAGTCCAAACTGACAACTTCGAATGACCCCTCCCAAACAATTGAATCGTGATGATGCTCTCCCCCAATACAAGACTGAACACAAATTAGGTATCTTGTGATGAAGCATAGGCCCGATCTGATGGTTGTCTCCACACCCTCTCAAACTTCCAAATCTTTAAAGCCTGCAATGGTGAAACGCTAGCTCTAAAACCTCATAGGACCTAAACCTTATGGTCGAGTCTGGATGAATATCTGATCCTAAGTCCTGAAAATGTTCAATGAAACATAGTCAACCATGAAAATGAGAACCACAATGATGGAATCAAAAACACATAAGCCATGCTGTAATCGCAAGGAACCTCTGCCACCACAACCGCAGAAAACCGAAGAGGAAGACGAGCCAGAGAAGATGGTTCTTCATCACCCAGGACTAGAAGATCAAACCGCACATCGAAGGGGTGTCACCATTGAGGGGATCTAAGTCGACCTGAACCAACAACTCCACCCTGGGCATGAAGTTGGTTAGGTCAAGGCTGCAGAAGAACCCTCCCCAGGTTTCCTAAAGGCCGAACCATGGGCGACATAGGGCCAATGAGGAGTAGAGCTCCGTTGAAAAGGACGCTGCAATAAACTCCTTCACACATCCAATCAAACCATGCAACCATAAAACATGAGACCAGAAAAGAAAATAAAAACTAAAAACCTAGATTCTCTCCCCTTCAAGCCTCGCCAAAGCCCACACCACACCACTCACGAAAGACGAACCGCCGCAGAACCAAATGTTGGTCCGCACCGACACTGACCCAAAACAGAAACTAAAGCTGAGCCCCCAGAAGGAAGCGAACTAGATCTATCACAGGAACAAGAAATCCGCATCCAAAGCTGCCACCTGTAAGTCTAAGCTCTCCGGATCCGACATCGAGCTGAGAACGACGGAACCACCAAGCTGGATATATGCTAGAACTAGCGTAGATCCGAGATAGAGATACCCAATGCCAAAACGCCACACTAGGAGCTGTTGAGCTGAGGAGAGGCCTCCGTGACTGGGAGAGGGCTTTGCTGACAAACGTGACCAGCCGAAGGGGGGAAGGGGAAGAAAAAACGAGGAAACACTAGTCACAAAAGAAGGGTGGGTGCTGCCGCTTATAGGCCTCTCCCATGATATGAATGAATATCTAACTCAATTTTGTGAACATTCATAGATGTGATCATAAAATTCATTATAAAGGGGGGAGAATGTTTTCATGTGTTATAAGGGATATGTTTTTTATAGAATATTTATTTATTATTATCGAAGGGGAGTAATTTTTGAATGATTATTCAAGGGTCGGTATCATGGATAAGTATTGAAGAGTATGAATATCATGAGAGTTTTTTCATGAGGAAATTTTTATTTAACTATTATTTATCATATACATATTGGATCATGCGGGATTAGAGATGATTATTAGTGAATAATTGATGAATTATCTAAATGAGTAAGGTTTTACTACTTGGAGTAGGTTAGTTCTGAAGTTCTCATATGTAATGATAGTAAATATACTTTGATGGGTTATAAGAGTTTTCAACAAAACCGGATGGGGTTATTGTTAGAAAAAAATATATCTTAAAGTATTTTTAGGATTTGTTTTAATAGTGGTGTGTAATGTGACTTATAAAGGGTCTTCAAATATAATGGGAGATCCTGAATAAGTTTTAGAATGAGATATTGTAGGTTTTTCTATAAAATATAACTCATGTCGCAATAACCCATGTCATGTTGTGAACATGTGTTTCCAGAAATGTGAAAAAGGCATAAACTACTCTAAAAACCAAAATAATAATATTGATAATTGTAAGAGTCATTTTTAGAAACACGAGAGTCATTATAAATAATAATACTTTATAATTTTTCACTAGAAGAAGAGTAGAGTCCATGTCGTGAACCTATGGTCCCATCATGGCCTAGATAAAGTAGATGAGCTGGTTTTGTAAGGATGTCTTAATAGAGAGGATCATTCCATGAAAGGAGTCCATGAGTTCTAGGCCATGATTTGATTTTTTGGCCACACCATAGACATTCATAGCACGCTGTTAAGGGTGATTCATTTGGAAAAATGGAAAATTCCTTCAATACATAAGATATTTTTTTTGGTAAGGATAATATATAGAATATATTCCTTTTCCAATTCTAGGGGTAGAAACAATCATTCCATGAAGTATTTTTCCACAATGTAAAATTTATTAAGTGTATGTTGGTAGCAGTGTCTATCTATAGGTCATACCATGGATGTAGTTTCATGTTGTGGAAGTTAACTATGATGAACTTGGTGTTTTTGGAGTATAGGTGACATATCATAGTGAAGAAGGCTCGCATCGTAACTGGACTAGGGTAGATTTCAGTTGTTTTGTCTGGGTGGAGGTTCACTATTTAAAGAAGAGAGTCTCATTATGACTAGTTTTAGGAACAAAAATGGATTGGAAGATCCATGTCATGATTTGAGAATAAATTTAATATGAGATACATGGAAAGTTTAGTGGGTCTGGTTTTTTATTGTATGTTTCACTATGGTGGTGATGCTTTCCATGTGATGATATCGATTTAACATTCCTTCAGAATTGAAAATGATGCCTTTTAAAGGAAATTTAGGGTAGTTAATAGGGGATCTTGACTCAAAATTAAAGAGTAAATTTAGATGAATTTTCTCCATGTATCAAATGTGGATTAAGGATCTATCTAGAGGGAAACATGGAGATTCTATAGAGATATGAGAGATACATTTCTCTTTCATAATCAGAAATAAGGATCATGTAAGATTAGAGAAACTAAGAGAGATTTATAGATGATAAGAGAAGAGAAAAGGGAGGAATTTTAGGCTAATATAGTAAACTGAAGAAAGTGGTCCAAGAGGTGATCTCTCTAGAGGTTCATGAACTTCATATGTGGATAAAAGTGGAGTGGAATTGATAAACCACTATAATGAACTGGGTTGGGGTTTCATATAACCTAACACCAAACCTAGTCTTCTGCAAGGCCTAAATGGAATTCCTTATCCCCACAGGCTTCCAACTAATGTCTGAGCATTATAGAACATACCTTTATAATGATTTCTCCCTCATACGACAATACAAGTAAATATTGGAAACAAAATGAATAATCAAGAAAAGACTAAGATAAGAATAAATGAACATCCAAATAGAAGATACTATTGGTATATAAATAAATCAACAACAAAAGTATGTATAAATAAATTTTATGCATAAAATACAATATGCCAAGTAACCAATTAAAAACATAAATATGAAATAAAATCCCCACCACTCTCATAAACCTCTAAGTGAATAATGATGACCCTATAAAAGAAATATATCCCCTAATATCCAAGTAGGAAAGAAACAAACTGGAATGAACCATGAACTATGATAATATAGGTGTGAGCTAAACAACCCAATAGGGAACCACCCACAGAATCTAAGCAATCACATTCATAATACATACTAAAAAATCTAGTTTTAAATATAGTTTAAAAATATACATATTCAATAAGAATTTAAATAAATAAATAAATAACACATCACATTTGTTTTTAAACACTTTTTCTCTATTTTCATTAAATAAAAAAATAACATGGAAAAACACTTTTTTTCATCCAATACCTCTTAGACAATCCACTATTTTTAAGTCCCACTTTAAACCCATTTTATAAACACCTCTTTTTGAAATTCATGATTCAAAACTCAAATGTTGTTCCCAAATTTAAAATAGTTTTCCCAAAAACATCTTTGAAAACCAATTTCCAAATGAAACTAGGCATGATGTCCTAAAACATCATTTTTAAAACTCTTACACACACTAGACTTTCAAAAATAAACCATTTACACTTTCTCATCAAAACACTCCAAAACTCTTGTAAAACAACCTTTCATGCTTAAATAAAACTTCCAATCTTACTAATAAAATAGTTTCAAAGAACTTTAAAATCACACTTCTAGTATCTTTCTTTTAAAAACTTTTCAAAAGTACCTTTTTCAAAACATTTAAAAAAACAATCCATAAAATAAATAAGGATAATCACAAAAATAGACACTACCATTTAAATTCCCAAAACAAGGGTAAATAAAAAACAATTACATGGGTTTCAAAAAATAATATGGGATATAGGGGACATTATAAAATCAAGAATAAATCTCCTTAAATGATCATAAAAGGATCCTAGTGTCATGGGATCTAACCAATGAACTATAATCCAAGGGATCTAGAATGACTTAAAATAACACTAGGTTCACAATGTACTAAGAGTGAATAATAAATTTGGAAGCTCTTGTGGTATTCCCTAGGCTATCTTAGTCCCAACAACCAATTTTAGTCCCTAGCTCCCATTAGCTTCCTCAGACCCATGGATAATGTACCCTCCATAGGCTTACATCCCCATGGACAAATTCCTTTAAAAATTTAAAAACCTATGTCAAGGATTCAACCACCTAATTCAACTAACCTAATTCCCCAAGGTTTCTTATGAAAATTAAAATGGATGTGATCACAAGTGATCCATTATAATGATCAAATAAAAATTATTTAAAATAACTCATACCTCGCCTCCTACACCCTTATAAATAAGCATACCCATTTTAATTAAAGTATAAGTGGAATCCAAATATTCTCCAATATTGATATCCCATATAGGATCTCAATACATCATTGTATAGAAGAAACACATGGGTCTCAAAGTGGGTTTTACACCATTCATGAAAATTTGTTTTTTCCTAAAAGGCTAAATGGTCTTTTTCCAAAACACACATGGAAATCCAAACCCAACTCGCATAATTTAAAACTCATCACAATCAACACTTGGAACTAAATTTCATTAAAATGTTTTGAAAACAAAATGGGAATTCACACTTTCTTAAAAATAACTTTTTAATTCAAATAATATTTTAAAGATGTTTCAACACCATACACAAGTTTTAACACATTCCCTTTATAATTAAACAACCCATTTAAATTATTTAAAAAACACCTCAAATAATAAATTATAAATAAATTTGTGTTAATAAAGAATTTAAAATCCCCAATTCATGATCACCACTACTTTTAAAAATAAATTTAACCTTTAAAATCCATTTTTAATTTTTTTCAACACTTTGCATGGAATCTCATTCCATTCAAAGGGTCAAAACCATTTAGAAAATATAATTTTTCCCTCATAGAAACTCAAATAGTCATAACATTAATTAAGAAACACTTTAAACCAAAAATAATTTAAAGGAGTGTAATATAAATCCATGGAAAAGAAACACCTACCTCAGTTCAATGGAGAACAAGCTGAAAGTACTCACCTACAATGACAAACACTACCAAAAGAGAATACATCCCCTCTAAAACCCCCATACATGAAAATGCCCATGATTTAGACCAATCACAACCCTAAAATAAGTTAAAACCAACATTAGGGTTCATGGAGGGATATAAATAAAATTTAAATGGAGAAATATACGACATAAAAAGGCTTATAGATACTTCTCATGGAAGAAACCCACTTGAAATTGAGGAGGAGACCACCAAAAATTGGAGGAGGATGAAGGAAACTACCAAAGGGGGTGTACTTGGGATTTTTTAAAGAGAGGGGTAAAAATGAGGGGTGGAGGCTTTAATTAGAGTGAGTTAAAAACTGGAATTTAAACTTTTAATGAATCTACGAAGGCTACACAGTTTGGTTGCACGGTTTTCCAAACTGTGTGCCAACTATGCACAGGTCACTTCCTAGTCAAAAACTCACTCACGTGGTTTACCTAGAAACCCACATGGTTTAAAAAATCATTCATAAATCATTCCAAATGGAACTACCAAAATGAATATTCGATTTACATGATTGTCGTACGGTTCATAAAATAATGCATATGTTGTGTTCTCTTTCACTTTTATACCAAAGTTCTTGTATGGTTTCCCCTATGATCTTTATGGTTCGGAGTCAACTGTGTGCCACCCATGTAGACCAACCATGTGTATAAAAAAATGAACTAAAAATATACTATCTAAGGGTAATCTCATGATTTCCTCTAAATCACGTGTTCAAAACAAACACAATAAGAAAAATTAAAAGAAAATCCAACTTTTAGGATGAAACTTGTAGGATATATAATTTTAAACTTAGTAACATAAAGTAAAAATCATAGTGACATGTTGGGTGTCCTAATTCTCTCCACTATTCCATTTTTTGATCCCAAAAAGTCTTAGTTCCATGTAGAGGAAAACATAAAATGTATTCTAAAACAAACTCTCAAGATAAAAGATAAATCCTTAAACAATTGGTCATATGCTCAAACAACCCCAAACTTCCTCAAGTAAAACTAATCAAAGAGAAACTCTAAGAAGGAATATACCTAGAATTGGTCTTCCCACCATTTAGAATTGATCTACAATGGTAGAACAACTAAAAACATATTTTATAAAAAATGAGAGGATGTAACCAAACAACAAAATTCTTGATATCTCTAAATGGAATTTAAAAAACTACAATAGCCAAAGATAGACTATTAATAACCAGCTCAAAAACACTAAATAATGTCAATAAACCTCAAAAAATCTCAATGTAATATAAAAATAGATCATTTAACCCAAGGTATCCCAATGCTAAGGGGTAAAACAATCAAAAACACGCATCATCAAGAAACAACATGACTATAACATAAGGGTTAAATATGTCATGTGTGGGTATTTAGATAAAATCCATGGAATACCATTCCATAGTGACTCTAATGGAAACACAGTTTAGCAACATCCACATTCTAGACAGAAACAAAACTACACCCCTGGGTATCTATGTTTTCACCCTAGGTTCTTCCCATATCCAAACCAACAAACAAAGACTCACCGCATGGTATAAACCATACAAGGGAAACAATGAACATCACAATAAAATATGAATGAACATTCCTAAAAAAGAACCACCACCCACACAGATCAACTAAAGAGGCACTCGATAAAACACTGGAAAAATATTTTCTCATTCCATAACTCCTCTAACTCAACAAGCCTAAATCTCAAAAAAATTAGTCATCCAAAAGAGACTCAATAAAACATTAAAATGATAAACCAACCGATGGTCACTCTATCAACCTCAATAATCTCTAAGATCAACCAAACGAATATCTCAAACTAGGGTGAATACAATAATCTCCATGAAAACTGACTTGCACTGGTCCAACCATCAAACCAAGGCTCACAGCCTAAGACACTTGTCATATACAACTCCCAAGAAAACTTACTAAATCAAAAAAAATCCTTTAATGAATCAAAATAACACC
This sequence comes from Viscum album, assembly GCA_963277665.1. Taxonomy (NCBI): domain Eukaryota; kingdom Viridiplantae; phylum Streptophyta; class Magnoliopsida; order Santalales; family Viscaceae; genus Viscum; species Viscum album. The sequence continues at coordinate 33,786 of CAUJRU010001666.1, forward strand.
ACTAGTAGGATATTAAAACACATTCCACTCAACTTAAATCCTAGGTAGTGTTAAAACTAGAAGGAGGAGAGAGATCAAAGAAAATCATTCTACTTTCATACTGGACCTTTTTAAAGAGCATACATATAACTATGAGTGAAATTATATCAAATAATTCATGTCTCATAAAACATATAAATAAGTACTAAAATCATAAAAGGGTTAAATAAAATCACCCATTTTTTAAAACTATGAAAATATATTTCGAAACACACCTTTTTTAAAATAATGGAACTCATTAAAAAGATTCCCAAAACCCCACTTTGAAATAAAAGTCACCATTAAAATTGTACCTCCTTTTATAAAAATACAAATGGAAACCATTTTACAATTTAAACTCCAAGACCTAACTCAACTTGGTTTATTTAGAATTTTTCCAAATCAGATGTTAAAATAACACAAACTGATTTAGAAACCAAAAAAACACTTCTGAGTTTTATAATAAATACAAAAAGTTTCTACTTTAAAAAATGTCTAATAATTGACCCCTTTTTAAACACATTCCAAGGGTAGAAACCCAAATAATCTGATAAAATCAATTTATAAATCATCGGTTTCCCTTAAAATAGGAAACCATCCTTTCAAAACATCTTGTTAACTTTATTAGAAAATCAATAACACTTTAAAACACTTTCTATATTTCAAAATGAAATAAACCATTTCAAAACATTTCATGAAATAAAGTTAATTTTAAAAATAATCCCAAAGTCCTTATTTTAAATTTGAAAACATTTTTATCATGAAATCAAATTTTTTGTACACACACAAAACTGATTACACATCAAAAATGAAATAACATAACCAAAGGCATAACACAAGCCTCAACCAAGACCTAATCCAATAATGCCATCATATCACAAGAAAATCCTAACAATTTTCACATTAACCTCATTCCCTAGGAGATCAAAGGGTAATGGGGTCTACATACTTTAATAAAGTGGGATACAATACCCTACCTAACTTGGAAACATGGTTGAAAGCCACATTCTGGTCATGCTTTGGTCCCTACAATGTATTAGGCATGATTTTTTTGGTTGTTGTATGGTTTTTTAGGACCTATAAGCTAACCCCATGCTTTGATCCCCTTTTTCATCTCCATCCTAAGATACCAAACATGATTCTACAAAGAAACTCATTCCATTCCACTGAGGATAAAAACACCACCACCATAGGCATCCATCTATAATCCAATAATTTTTTCAAACAAAAATCCAGAATCAAAGAAAAAATCTTGACTACCCATAGAAACTCAATACTCAAGGTGATAAAGAGTTTTTTAAACTCTCCCTGCAATGACCTCCCGATTACCGATAACCTTATCTCCACACTACTAACACCTCAAATAAAAAGAGGGAATCTAAAAACTTAGGTCTCACTGATAACCTTTCCTTTGATACCATTTTGTAACAAACCGAACTGGGGTTTCATCTAACTCGGTACCCGACATGGTCTACCAAAAGGCCTAAAGGGTGTTCCCTATTCCCATGGGTTGGAAACTAGTTCCTAATAATCATGAAACCAACCCTGGGAAGGATTTTTCCATCATATAAAAATAAGTAAATAATGGAAACAAAATTAATAAAAAAACAGGTAGGAGATTAGCATAATTGAACATCCAAATAGAAAATAAAACTGATACATAAATAATTCAACAACATAAACAGGTACAAATAAAGTTCAAGCATAAAATAAAATAATTCCAGAAAAAAAAATATAAAATTCAAGGGTAAAATAAAATCCCCACTACTCTCATGAATATCCAAGTGACCCATGGTCACCCTCCAAATGAAACATCTCCCTTAGGATCCAACTGGGAAATAATAGAACTTAAAAAAACCTATACCTATAATAAAATAAGCATGATCTAAAAAGACCATTAGGCCACCACCCACAGAATCTAATAAATTCATTTAATAATAAATATTAAGAATTTTAGTTTTAAATACAGTAGAAAATATTCATTTTTCATAAGGATTTACATAAATAAATAAGTAACACATCTCATTTGTTTTAAAACAATTTTTTCTATATTTTAATTAAATGAAAACAATAACTTGGAAAATCAATTTTCATTTACCAACACCTCTTTTCCAAACCACCATTTTTAATTCCCACTTAAAACCTAATTATTAAACATTATTTTTGAAATACATGAATCAAAACTCAAAAGAGTTCCCAACTATCAACCAATTTCAAAAATAAACTAGGTACAACATCATAAAACCACATTTTTAAATCTCTTACACACAATGAATTTTCAAAATAACCATTTCCACTTTATCATACAAACACTCCAAAACTCTTCGAAAAGAACCTTTCATGTGAAAATAACACCTTCTAAAATCACTAATAAAATATTTTGAAATGAATTTAAAAACACACTTCAACTATACTTTTAAAAAAATCAAAAATACCTTTTCAAAAAATTGAAAAGGGAAATACATAAAATAAAGAAGTAGAATCACTCAATTAGGAACTACCATGCCATGTCCCAAAATAAGGGAAAATAAACAACAGATACATGGGTTCCAAATAATAATACTAAAGGAACATAGGGTGAAAAAGAAGTGTAAAAAATGTTAAATTTAAAAAATTTGGGTTTTTATTTAGGTTTATAACACCAAATATACAAAATAAATTGCGTATATTTCTTAAATAATCATGTGAAATTCAATTTAAGCATGAAAAATAAAATTGAATGCAATCGTAAATGGTACCTTGTTCATTTGAAATCATCAATTTGATTCATTCACTTTTGGCATGTCATAGATCAAAGGCTCCACGATAGGCATCCTCTAGATCATCTACACATGAACCATAGATCCTAGATATTAATTCTATGATTATAGGGTGATTTAATGAGAAATAGAAGAGCTTTATGACATCCTATAAATCATGTGAAGAACATGGACTCGATCTAGAAGACGAATCAATCAGACCTTTTTATTCTTTCAGAATCTCTCTTTTAAGAATTTGAGAGTAGAATTTAGGATAGATCAAATCTCTAAATTCATCAAAATGGTCGATATAACTATTAAATGTGCTAAAATGATCTTTTATACATATTTTATACTTTCTGAAGATACACTTTGGTCTCTGGAAAGTAATAACCTTCATTTTAGAACTTTTTGCACACTTATGACTTATTAAAATTGTTATAAATTTCAAAAATATGGTATCACTCACTTATAACATACCAACATGTTACATGATAAAATACAAACCATTAACTAGGACCATAATTTCCCCAAATTATTTAATGAAACTTGATCATCCTATGTTCATTCGAAAAAATATATTTTTTGTATTCACTTTTATGATCAATCAACTAGTGTGTACCCTGAGAAATAAATTAAATTTTAATTATTCTAAACATGAATAATATAATTGAATTGTTTTTACTTTCGTTCGATCACACATAGATGTTCACTAACCCATGCATGTGGGGCCCACTTTGTCCTAAACTCCTATTCAACTGAATAAGTGTAACTTGTGGATACACTTAGTGTGTGACCCTCTCTGTATTTATCTCAATAGAAGTGAGCCCAATTCCTAAACCAATAGTGGAGTCTAGAAACCCATAATGTCCCCAAAGGAGATAAAGAATGGCATAGCTACAACTACCTCCTATAAATACATTCTACGTAATATAATATCTTGGTATTTAAATATATCATAAAGAAGGATGAACACTTGTTTAATCACCCTTTTATTACTTTATATATTTTGTGACCTTACTATAAAGACTTACATTCTTGTACCATGGTCTAGGATTTAATGAGGGTGCTACCATCCTGATCAACCTAGTCCTATGAGATATCTCTTCCTCAACTCAGAAGCGAAAAATTCACTCTTGATCATTCAACCAATGTCATACCACCAATGACACACTCAACACAAGATGCCTCATCACAAAATAAATTTCATGGTTTTTTTCTTGCATCAATGTATGATATCAAATAGTACACATTAATAATGATCTCATGTATGGAGACCAATACACATGTTCATAGATAGGAACAACCAATGAAACCTAAAACATATTTTCAGTCTAGTCCTCATGATCTCATCTATTATAGATCACCATGTGTGAACTTCATGGGAATAAATTTCAATTCTTATGATCCCCCAACACCTGATAGTCAGAAAAAATCTATCTCTTGTCAGTATGATGTATCCAGACCATAACATATATATTTAATATTACTATCATAGTATCTTTAGGTTCTCATTATTGCTAGTAATTTATATAACCTTTTGACATGGCGTGTAATCTAAGGAAATTTCCATGTATATAGTGGATGCAGAAGTATCAAAACTATTATTGTAGGAATATATATCAAACTGTATATATGTTAGGGTAATAAAAGTACATAAAGGTGTTGAATATAGGGAACCCTCTCATAACACTTCCACTTTCACTAGATCTAAATTTTAATGATTCTCAACCCACTAACTCCCACATGATTATCATGCTTCTACTAAGATATGGATTTAGTCAGGTATATGCCACATTTTCCTCTATGAATAGTCTACTAACTGTGAATTCACCTCTTTGAGTAAAATCCATCAAGATAATATATCCCTAAGTATATTAATTTCATCTAATATCAAAAAATATACATATTGGCTAATACTAGTAAATGGATTATTATAATTATGGTAAGAGTTTACTTACTAGGTATAATTCCAAGAACTAGAATAAATAATTTCATTTTTACACTACTTTAGATTAATTAGAAGCTTAAAAGCACTCAACATTGTAAATATGGATACCATTGTATCAAATGAGTTTCACTTGGTTATTTACTTATTCTGACTATGATATTATATCATATTGATATAAATTAATAATAGTTTTTTCTCCTTAAAACTAGTTTCTCTTTCTCTTTAAGTACCAGGTACATATCCCTTGTACTTTCTCCAGCATGATTGGATAGTTTTGACTACTTCCCATGTAGTTCTTCTAGATTCAATCCAAATTTTCCTACAATAAAATATATTTTGGTAATATAATATATTGTACATAGAATTTCATATATTATTCATCCATCCCAGAAGCATACAAAATTATACGTACCACATTAATCTCTACATATTTACAATAAAAGTCTTCTTGAATAGATTTATGTTATGTGGCAATGGTAATAATTCTCTCTCTAATTTTTACAACTTTTATTTTTTAATACTATGTCAGTTTATGTACTTTTACTTAGTCTAAATAGTCTATTAGATCTACCTTAGTATATCTTATTCCCTAAAATTTTGGTTACTAATTTAAGTTTATCTTTGGAGAGATACTTTCATTTTGATCATAACCATATGTTATACCAATGGTGTTTTTCTATATGTTATCAAACATATTTTACTTGGAAAACAGTGGCACTCCCACTAACCTCTTGTAGACATATGGAAAAAATTAATTCTATATGAATATCTAGGATATTGTTTCTTAATTCAATCCAAAATTAGATTTTAGTAACTTGAAACACTTATTGGAATTCTATGGTTTTATCAATCCTTTCTATTTGAATCATATATATACCTTCCAAGATTGTTAGTATTGATATCCAATTCCCAATATCAAATGATCATAGAAAGTAGCTATTCCAAGTAAAATAATAATATATTTAGGCATAAAGGATTGGTAAAACCAATCATGCCTTATTGGTACCAAACTTATATCACCCATGTAATGCTTCTCTTGAATACCACTGTATTATCAATATTTTAAACATTAAAAATACTAAGAAAATATACCTTGATACATGGAATCCATTCTTTAATTTTAATATAACTTATCCATTTTAGTTGATTTACATTTACTTATTACTTGTAGGATTTATTATTTTCAATGAATAATATATCACCAATTGCGGTGAATGTAGAACCACCACTATGGTTTTAATCTTCTTACATAGTATGTGTCTCTAGAACATTTCTTTTCATGTGCTCTTGTTGAACTTATTCCTATTCCAGCTATTTTGGTATTTGTGAAATTGAGTAAATCAAAGTTACTGTTTCTCACACTATCTCAAATAGATAAGTGAATCATTTAATAGAAAAATGTTCTATTAATTGAATATCATTTTTCTATCTTTGGTATTTATATAACATCCTTATAAACCTTTAGGATAATTACTTAATATGTATATATTTTTTATTGATGTAATTTTTTTATGTTATTAACAAATACTTTTCATCTAAACACATATTGTTATGACATAAAGGATTTATATCATACTATAACTAATATAATATCGATTTTTAATTATAGTTGGCATATGGATATGGGATAACTCCACTATTTTTTAAACATGTATCAAAAAATAGTGGAAGTGTTTTCAATGAAAATCAGTTTCAACATTGATGCTAATTTTACTTATATCATGACTCTGATGTGTGTAAAGAAATGTGTATTTAGGAATTACTCCATGATTTATTTTTATTGATCAATGTATTCATATAAGACTTATTTTTATCCTCCTTACTAGAATCATATATTTTATGTGTGTAAGTAAATTTGAGTTTAGGAATAAATCCACTGTGCATTTCATGATTGATGAATGCTTGGTCAAGATATTATTAGGCACACTGCCTGACAAAACTCAAATCTTATAACTATGTATATATCATACTTCAATTTTAAATTCCTTAATAAATCTTAAAGTAATATTATCAAGTATATTTACCACTATATTAATCATTTAATAGTTCACACTCTCTATCTTAAAAAATTATGAAATCATTTTGGTATACATTTATTTATAAAGGTTGTTTTGTCCTAAACTAGATAAGTGCATACATCGATAATACATAGGATATTTATCTCCATATAATCTAAATACCATACCAGGAATATCCTTGAACAATAATTCTAGTTTTCTAGGAAAATAATTATCTTTGTACAAATTTTTATAACTAAGTCTTTCATTTTTAAATTCATAAGTTAGTTCCAATGATGCATGCATTAATTAGTAATTAGTTTAGTATTAGAAACAAAAAAATAAATTCATTACAAAACTATAATAATTACATCTTTTGTTCAATGGATGTGTCAGATAATATTTTTTTAATAAAAGTTCAACTCTAATAATTTAACTTAGCAAATAGAAGTTAGGTACTTCTCACTATAGACTTCAGAATCACCCGTTATCAACCACTTGGAGAATTCACCTTACTTCTTGTAATGTTTATTTTCTTAGTTGGTTACTATATTTTAATACACATATGTGATATAAAAATTTTATTTAATACCAAATAAGTATAACATAAACATTTCATACTATTGATGAATATACTTGGAGAAGAATAAACTACTTGCTTCTTAAATGCAATTAAATTAATTTTATCTTTCATATAATTATCTCATGGAATGAGAAGAAAAAAGACGCATGTATAATTATCTACCTCTTTTCTTAAAGGGTGTTGAAAAAAAAATTGGCACCACACATTTCAATGGAATTTTCTCCATATCTTCAAACTTGATCACTGTGAGAATTTAAAGGTTAATATTTTTTATGTTCTAATCAACTTGGTGAACCATAACCAAAGGTAATGAATCATTTTCAAAATTTACTATTAATTTTTTAATATTAAATGAAACTAGTGTAATTTGGATGATAAATATATTAAAAATAGATATTTTGAAAGATCGTGATCCATATTTTAATTTAAACGTATTTAGTGTAATCATCACCCATTCATATCTCGCTTCACTTTCTCTTCACTGGCTTCTTGGAGATGAGACAACATGTGAAACCATCAATATCCTTATAAAGTATCCACAACCCATTGGAAATTGATGATAACATTATGATGAAAAAATAAAATGTGATATACATGTGTCTAATGTGATCCTTTTTCTCATCCTTTCTTCTTGAGGAGGATCAATGGGCAATGGGGACACCAGCACATAAAATATCCTATATTGTATTGCTTTTCACAAGTTCATGTACTAATCTTGTAAATTGGAACTGGTGAGTAAATGATGTTTTTCCAATAATAATCATAGTGTATATGTGGTATTAATTTAAATTTTTATATAAAAATAAACACTAGTAGATAAGTACTTTTATCTTGATTATTAGTAGACATTTTCAAATTATTAATTTTAAATGTCTCCCACTATCTTATCAAATCCTAGTAGCCCTCAACTACTAGATTCAAAATACTAAATCACTTTAGTATTTTAGTGGAAGGGATCCTTAAAACTCTCTCCATATCCCAAGATATGGCATCTCTACTACTCCAGTAGTTTAATATAGTATTTTTATTGTCCAACCACATTAACTCGTGACTCCTTGACTTATTGAGTGGAGTCTCATCTCCTGTAAAGAATTAATTTTCATGTCTCAATTTTTTGCCTCTAAAGTTGCAACATGATAGCTATGGCTACTCATTTTATACTAAATATTGTTAATTCTACCCAAAAATCTCATAATAACTCCCTAGTAGTAATAGGAATCCTCAACTAGGGATATCAAACACCTCGAACAATTATTTGTGTCCAAAATCAAACAATGGAAGATGATTAATGACTTAATATTTTCATTAAGTATTTTTTTAATTTAACTAGGATAATGTAATCCTTTTATATTGAATATTATTATTTTATGCGATCGCACTCACAACATAACCATGATTTTAAATATAAAACATTCACAACACATGTTCATTTTATCTTTGAATGCTTGTTTGTTATTGTACTATGTGATCATGCATAATAAATATACAATCAAAAAATAAAAAACCATGTTCATGATAAGATAAATAAATAATTATGAGATCAAGAGATATTATCTATTGGTTAATCTATCAAGAAAATAATGGATCAACCAAGACCCTAAGAGAATTTCTTAAGTCGGCACCTGACTTTAATTGCCTTACCTGCAACTCTCGTACACTTCACTTGTTTGGTTCACACTGACTCTCGACTCGAACCACTTTTTCATAAACTCCTACAATATTTTCAATTTATACTCACACATGGGTGAGGGGACAGTAAGGTGTGAAAATATATTTTATCACTTAAATATATGGTCACGTAGTCCCTAATACAAATTAGAAATGGATGAAAAATGCACAAATCGTCAAAATGAAATAATTATTATATTTAAAAAGATAAATTAAATAATTAAATTAAATTAATAAAAAAAATATGCATGGTTTGATCTTGACTCATGATCAGTCAACCTAGAATTATATTTCATGGGAAAAATTAAATTTTCTAAAATTCAACTATAGGGTATTTTTAATTCTTTAACTTGTATTAAAATAATTTTAATTAATTATGGATATATCTCACTATGCTAGAAATAATTTTATTAAATCTCAAGTAAATAATTTTAATTTTATAATTTTTTCATAATTTTTTTAATGTATTGGGACCTAAAGAAAATCCGTGAACATTAATTTAGGACAAGTGATTGGTCAGGCTGGTTGGACCCAAACTATACTGGTCCATCCAAAGTATAGTTGGGAATCCATTTAAAGGACATATATATATACATAATATTATAATATATATTTTATATAATATATGATATTATATATATATATCTAAGGAAAAATACATCACCCACCCCATAATTGGGGAGGAACAATTATTCCATGCCTTACACATAGGGCATGAGTCCTTTTATATTTTCTATTTATTTTTAAAAAAACTATCTTCTAATGGAATCTTTCTCCTTTTTTGATTTTTGAAAAATGAATTAAACTTAAATAACATGCTTGTATTTCCAATGGACAACCCCAACCAGATTCCAGTATCTCTAATGAATACTAACACATTCCCATCACACTATGTCTAAAATTTCATCACACCGGTAGCCATTAAAGTGCTAGAAAAATTAAAACCAATATTTCCATCACAAATTTTACACAAAACTCATTGTTCTTCAATCGGCCATATCATGGTGATATGAACTAAGATCGACATGGATTCAGTTTTGTTGGGACCATATCTAATCTCTATTTTCGAATCATAGAAAATTTAATTGAAATTTTAAAGTTTTAAATGAAAATAATTGCATGTTTTCTCTGATACCAATTAAAGGAACCCAGGGCACAGTGGAAGCATGAAAAAATACGCAATTTAAAACTTTGGGTTTGGATTAATTTTAAAAATATTGAATCCACAAAACCCCTTTCCTGGATTTATTAAATGATTGTGTAAAATTCAATTTAATCATAAAAAATAAAATTAAATGAAAGCGTTAATGGTGTCTTGTTTTCTTGAAATCGTCAATTTGATTCATTCATCGTTGGTGTGTTGTGGCTCAAAGGTGCCAAGCTAGGAATCCTCTAGATCATCCACACATGCATCAAAGCTTATATATCCTTGATCTATGATTCCTAGCTGCTAGAGTGGAAAATATAATAGCATTACAATATCCCTTCGATAGATTTAAGAACATTAACTCAATTGAGAAGACTGGATCGATCTGACCTTGTTCTTCATTCAGAATATCTATCTACGAATTTGAGAGAAGAGGAGAGGAGATATTATCTCTCTAAATTATTCCAAATGGTGGATATAACTATTAAATAGGATAAAATAATCTTTTTTACTAAGGTTATACTTTCCAAAATTCTACATTGGTCCCTAGAAATTAATAACATTCATTTTAGACCTTTACGCACGCTTATGATTTATTAAAATTTTCATAAATGTCATAAATATTTTATCACTCAATTTTGACATATCAATATGTTATTTGATAAAATTATAACCATTAAATTAGCCCGTAATCTCTCTAAATAATTTAACGGACCTTGAATATCCTATGTTCGTTCAAAAAATTAGATTTTCTTGTATTCACTTTTATGATCAATCAACTTGTAAATACCTTGAGAGATAAATTCAATAATAATTATTCAAAAATTAAATAATTTAATTTAATTTCTTTTACTTATGATTGATCACCCTCAGAAGTTCACCGGCCCCAGCATGTGGGTCCCACTTTATCCTAAACTCATATTTAACTGAATAGGTGGAACTTGTGGATACAATTAGTGTGTGACCCTCTAGATCATTATCTCGATAGTAATAAGTCCAAGACATAGTCCAATAGTTGAATTTAGCAACCCATCATGGATCCTAAGGATATTAATAATTTCATATCTATGACTATCTCTTACAAACACTTTTTGTGTAATATAATCTCTTTGTCTCGTGATATCTCATAAATAAGGAAACACACTTGTGTCATCATCCTTTTATTGCTTTATATATTTCATGAAGTTATTATACATACTTAACTTCTTGTACCGTGTCTATGGATTTAATGAAGGTAATTCCCTACTAATAAACATTGGCACATGAGACTTCTCTTCCTCAACTTAGAAGAGACAAATTATCTCTTGATCATTTAATTATTGACATACCACCAATGATACACCCAACACAAGCTAGCTCACTACAAATTAAATGTCATGGTTTTTACCTTGCATAAAAGTATGTGATCAAATGTTACACATCAATAATGATCTAAATTCCATATTACAATACACATGTTAGTAGATAGAAACAATGAATGACACCTGAAACACATTATGTTCCTATTGGCGAGTTAGTCCTCATGATCTCGTCTACTCAAGATAACCAAGTACGAACTCCATGAGAACAATTCTCAATGATTATGATCCTATAGTACCTGATAGTCAAAAATCATATATGTCTCATCAGTATGATGGATCTAGACCATAAGATATATATTTTAGATTACTATCATAGTATCTATAAGATCTCATTATAGTTAATAAATGCTATAACCTTTTGATACAACATGTAATCTAAGGGCATTACCGTGTAAATAGTGGATGAAGAAGTATCAAAACTATAATAATAATAATAATAATAATAAACACATGTATATATCAAATTGTATACATGTAATGGTAATAAAAGTACATAAATGAGATAAGTCTATGGAACCCACTCACAAAAAATACAGGATGTAGGGGACACAATCGAATCAAGAATAAATCCCCTAAAATGATATTAAAATGATCCTAGTGTCATGGGATCTAACTAATGGGATCTAATCCAAGGTATCCTACATGGCATAAAATAACACTAGGTTCACAAGGCACTAAGAATGGATAAGAAATTAATAATCTCAATTGGTCTTCCCCAATATTTCTCAAATCCAAATTACCATGAGATTCCTCAGTCCCATGGAGAATCCCCCCCCCCCATAGGCTATCACATCCCCATGGGAAATTTCCTTTAGAAATTTAAAAACTTATATCATGGATTCAAATGCCTGAGTCACCAACCCTGATTCCCCAAGTTTTCTCATGAAAAATCAAATTAAGGTAAGTGAAAGTGAACCATTAAATATCTCAAATATATATCATTTGAAATAATGCAAGCCTTACCTCCTACGCCCTCACAAATAAGCGGACCCATTTACATTAATAATAAGTAGCATCCAAAGATTCTTGTATACAAGACATCTCCTCATGGGACTTAAATCCATCATGGTATAAAAGAAACACATGGGGCTCAAAGTGGGTTTCAAACCATTCATGAAAACTCATTTTTAATAAAATTAAAAATGTTATTTTTCCAAAACGTTATTAGAATGTCAATCCCACCTCAAATAAATTTAAAACTCATCCCAATCAAATCTTGGGACTAAATTTTATTAAAAATATTTGAAACCTAAATAGTAACTAACACTTTCCTTAAAACAACCTTTGTAATAAACCAAGGTTTTAAAACCATACACAAGGATTAACACATTCCCTTTAAAATGATACATCCAATTTAAATTATTTCAAAATATTTAAACACCTTAGATACTCAATTGTAAATAAATTATCGAAAATAAAACATTTAAAATCCTCAATATGGTGATTTTATCCACTTTTAAAACCCAATATAACCTTTAAAATCCATTTAGTCATTTTCACAAACACTTGGCATGGAATACCATTCCATGATATGGGTTACAACCATTTATAAATTTCAATTTTTTCATCATAGAAACTCACATAGTCATAACATTAATTAAGAAAAACTTTTAACTAATAAGAATTAAAATGAATGTAATATAAAGTGATGAAAAAGAAACAGCTTCCTTGGTTCAATGGGGAATAAGTTGAAAGTCATCGATTATGAAGACAAGAACTCCCATAGTACAATACAAGCCCTATTCAACCCCCATGCATGAAAATCCCCATGATTAAAACCAATACCAACCCTAAAATTGGACAACACCTACATTAGGGTTTATAAAAGGAGATAAATAAAAGGGAAAAGAAGAAATGGAAGAGATAAAGTGGCTTATATGGAATTACGATGGAGGAAAACCACTTGAAAATGAGGAGACCAAAAAATGGTGGGAGGTAGAAGGAAACTTTTAAAGGGAGTTCCTTTGGTCCATTAAAATGATAGGGGTAAATAAATGAGGGGTGGATGGTTTAATTTGAGTGATTGAAAAACTGAAATTTAAAATTTTAATGAATCTGTGTAGGCCACATGGTTTGATCATATGGTTTTCCAAACCGTTCACTAACCATGTATAGGTCACTGCCTAGACCAAAACTCACTCACACAATTTACCTAAAAACCCACACGGTTGGATAAATTGTTATCCAAACATGATAAATATCATTTTCAAATTGTATATGTGATTTATATGATTGTCTCATAGATCAACAAACCGTTTTCAAGTCATGCACCCTCAACCTTACAACCAAAGGTCCTAAAAAATTTCTCCTAGAATCTATATGATTTGGACTCAACTATATGCCACTTATACTGAACAACCATGTGTGGAAAAAAATGAACTGAAAAGTACACTAAGTAAGGGTAAACGCATGATTTCCTATGAACCATGTATGAAAACTGTGCACAAAACAAAATGAACTAAAATATCCACCATGTAGGGGTAACCGCATGATTTCCTCTAAATTGTACACTATAATAAAAACTCTAAAATTTAAAATTTTGGATCAGGAACTTTTTGGAAACATGAAAAGACCCTCACTAACATTAAATAAACACTACAGTGACATGGTGGGTATCATAACTACTTTGGTGTAAACTCACCAATTGTTCTTGAAGATTAATACAATGAAACTCATGGATATAGAATGTTTTTTGAGTGTGTGAGGGTAATGATTTCTCTATTTTTATGTGGACTGTAAACCTAGAGGGTCAATACAGCCACTTTAAATTGTAACCAAAAAGTGGTTCATTTAGTGTGTTGGTGCATGACACATTGTTGTTGCATGGTCCTTAGATTAACCTGGTTTGGTTAAACCAAGTAAAATCTACTCATGTACCTCTTTTACTAATTTATTACATCATATATATTTTAATTGAGAGTATTGAATTTGAGTGTGATAGAATAAGATCATTGGAAAGGGGTTATTTTAGAAAGATCAACACACCTTTATTTAACCCCTCCCACCTCAAGGTGCTACCTTGTCTGGGACCAACACCCACAATATTATATAAATAATTTTGTTCATATAGAGTAATTAAATGGTGGTTATGTCAAATATGATAGAATAAAACATATCTCACTAAAATAATTTTATGCACATAAACTTCAAAAGAATGCTAAAATATTAAGAAAATATTTTCATATAATTATCATGTAAATTTATTCATAAAATAATTACCTACTGCGAATTTTGAGAAATTAATTTATAAAATTTAGATGAAAAGTCTATAAAGTATATCATGATTTCATGAGGGGTAGTTTGGAATGCATCTCTTTAATGATTTCATAGGAATTTTTAAAAATAAATATTCTATGACATATATGGGGTCATATTTTGAATCATATTTTATTATGTAGATGTAATAATTATATTATTATCATGACCCCTCATCACCAAAAAACCTTTCATATAGTTAAACCTTTATTTTCTCTAACCCTTGGTATTATCTCTAAAATTAATTACTTTTTAATTATGAAGATTGAACTTTAAAGGGTTGAGTAGGAACCCTAATAAATTCCCAACCATAGTTCACACCAAGACAAATTAGAATCAACAGCCAACAAAGGAGAAAAAATCCATTAGAAAGAATCACTAGAATTTGAGCCAGGATCCCCATACAGATACTTCTAAGATAAAACTTTAATATCAAGATCTGTATTGTACTAGAGGTACTATTCAATTCCATAAAAAATTAAGTCCATTAATTCTAGGTAATCATCAAAGGATAATAAATTTGGTTTTATTTTTTTGTATAGATAAATTAAACTTTTAATTCAAACTAGTTTATTTATTCATCATTGAGGCCCCAAGAAAATATTTTGAAGTCCCATTTTATAATCATCCTTGATAGAATCCTTGATTTTAATTTCCATATCCTTTTAACATTATGCACTTGAATGTTTACCAAAAATGAAGAAGATTTATTTCAACGTTTCAAAGAAATTGAGGGTTAAAAAATATTCCCTTTGAATTTACATTGGTATTCCAACCATAGAAATTGAAATGGACGATGAAATTGATTTCGATTATTAATTACAATATCATGCACCATATATATATATGTGTGTGTGTGTGTGTGTGTGTGTGTGACAATGTGTTAATGTAATTGGTAACTTTTGGGGCTCTTAAGTATTTGAATCCAAAAAAATTCAATAATATGTTTCACCTATGATCTGTCACACATTTATAGTTTTGAAATATATCATGGTTTCAATCAGAATTTAATCCATTTCTCAATATCTATTTTTTATATTTATATTTTAAAATGGAAAATTAAATTCAGTATATATGTCACAAACTATCCTAGATGCCTTGGTACCCTAATACTCGTTTCGGCTCTGACATAGCCTGAAGGGAATTCTCGATGCCCATGGGTTTGCAGCTTTCACCTGGCATTATATAAGATCAAAGATGGAATGAATTATCAACAATAACAGTGGAAGATAAAATATAAAATTCAGAATTCTAAACACTCCAAAATTAGAAGTACCAGAAACGAATAGGTGAAACATTACCCAAACAGACGGATAAACATCCCAAAGTAATCTACAACATCAACTAGACAAGAGTATCAAAAGCAACTTCTATGTAACAAGTAGAAAATAGCTATATCAATAACCATAATCCCTCCATGGTCTTAAGGGTCAAGAACATCAACCACCTCCAAGTGGTTCTTTACCTTTTCTTGGACCTATCATAATAAAGTCTACAAATGCCCAAGGGAAAAGGTAGTGTGTGACCTATAAATCCCAGTATGGTCTCAAAAAGTGTTCCATAATCAATCCCATAATAATTTACTATTTATTCTATTTATTACAATAAAAAAAGGAAAGGAATTTTATTTGTATATTTTAAACTAAAACATTATTTCCTAATCAAAAAGATGTAATATGTATAAAAAATGGATTAAATGAGAATTTTATATAAAAAATTTATATAAATTAATTGGCATGAATAAAACATTTGACAATTAGCAGTATGAATATAAAATAAAATAACACATAACACCATGGTCAAAAACCCTATGGTACATTAGTTACTAGTTATAGTATCCTCACACATATCATCAATGATCACATCTCATAAATAGTGTGCATAAAAAATCAACACCCCAATAGGGGAACCCATTACGAGCCATCAATCTGCACCCCAATAGGGTAACTCATCATGAGCATCCAGAGATGACTTGGTTTAGTTAGTGTTGTCATCATAAATCTAGTGCTAGGGGTACAACATCCTAGAATGCTTTTCCCAACCACCTACTAACTACTTAGTCTCCCATGTGCTTCAATCAATCAGTCAATCAATAAAATTTTCAATCAATAATTTCAAAGTATTTCCAAACACAATTGCCCAATTTTAATTTTTAACATGCCTTTTTATTTCAAAACCAAATCAAAGGTTTTCATAATTTTATTCCATTTCAAATCATCTTTTAATTTATGACATTTTCTCACAATCAACATCAAATCATTTCATCACAAATATTTCCAAAATAACATAATCATTTTTCACAAATCTATCCCATAATTCCAATTCCATTGGAATTGGGGTTTTTTCTAAATTTCCATGTCCATTTAAAATCAAAGATCAAATCATCTCAAATCCATGTTTTAAAATCATTTAAAAATACTTTTTGGGACAATAATGAAATATAGGGTTTCAATTGAATAGAAAATCCTTATGGAACCACCTACCTTTTATCACATCGTCATGGAAAACACCATAAATAATATCGCTAATGAAGAATGAGGCATAAGTGATCAATAAACTCAACCTATAATCAAGATTCAATAAAAATTAAATTATATCCATCAATAACATGATAATCCATCACTCTCTAAGGAGGATATAATGATACATTAGAATAAACCACATGAGAGGAGATCCACTTACTTGGAGAAGATCGAAAGAGATCAAAAATTCTTTGATCCACTTACTCAAAGAAGATCGAACAAGATCAAAAATTCTTTGATCCACAAATAAAATGGGTTTTTTAATGTCCAAAATCACTATGTGGGAGACTCTAAGGATGAAAAAAAGTGTTAGGGTTGAATGGGGTGATTATAAACTTAAAATGGGGGTTCATTATTTTTAAAATAATTTTCGGATGAACGAAAACTTATGTGCATAGTTTTCTAGGTAGGGCTACATGGATAGAAAAATTGTGATCCCTAACTTTGTGCCCCTGATGATAGGGTTCATGGTCTCTTTTAGGATGGTGCACAATTTTTCAAACTGTATTTAAACCATAAAAACCCTCATTGTATAAGGTTTCATGGTTTGGAGGGATTGGACACACAATTTGGACAAACCATTCACCCCCTTCCAGTGGCTCACAATAGGGCACATGGTTTTCTGGGTCAAACCTCATAATTTTCCCTAACCATGAACCAATTGTAAATAGCCCCTTGGTCTTCCAAAATTCTACAAATTCTCCCATATAGGCCCCAAAATAGGACCCAACTTAACGGATAAAAAAATAAGGGTAAAGGAATAGTTAAAAGAAGGAAATGAGATGTTACGACCTCCCCTCCAATGAAGTACCGTTTTCTCAGAATCAAAAATCCTGAATTGATGCTCATTCATGGATAAATCAAGCTCGGCATTAAGATCATCCCACATCAAGACATGAGATGGGTCAGAAATATACTTATAAAGCTATGATACATGGAACACACTATGTATCTATGCCAACTATGGTGTAAGTTATAAATAATAATCCACTTTCCCCACCTACTCAAAAACCTCAAAAGGTCCCACAAACCATGGTAAAAGATTCTCCTATTTTCCAAGCCATTAATGACCCAAACTGGGTGAAAATATCAAAAAAACCTGGTCACCAAATAAAAACTCCAAAGGTTTCCTATGATGGTCAGCATTAGATTTTTATTGGTTTTGTTCTCAACATTATCTGACGAATCGATGAAATATTTTTCATTGTTTCTTGGACAAAAATATGCCAAAATTAAGAACTCTAACAAATCTTCACCCAATATAATTGAGATTTATAAGGATGACCATACAAGTCCTCAAAAGGATTCATTATAATTTCATACTGGTAACTGTTATTATAAGAAAAATCAACCGGTCTTAAATGGATGTCCTAAGCTCCAAAAAAACCAAGAATGTAAGAATGAACAATTCCCCCAGGAATATGTATATCTCATTATATTTGATCATATGTTTGTTGTTGATATGTTGTGATCAAACATGCATGAGGTCCCAGTGCCTCCTGAAGGCCTCTCTAGAAGCGATAAGTAAAGTGAGGATCCCTATCTGAGACTATAGTATAAGGAACTCTGTGCAATCTGAAAATCCCATGTACATAGAGGCATACCTAGTCCTCAATATTGATTGTATCATGAATGGGTAATAAGTGAGATAATTTAATCATATAACTAATCATAACCCATCTCACATTCTTTTTTTGAGGGGTATGTGTTAACCTAGTCAAAAAGTCCTTATAGATCTCATCCCACTTTCAATTCGGTACTGGAAGTGGATGAAGACAACCCAAGGGTCTCTGATGCTCAACTTTGACCTACTGATAGGTATAACAATAAGAAATAAATTCAATGGTGTCTCATCTCATACCTATCCTTCACAATCATCACTGCATATCATAAACCATCATTGTGGTTTAAGGGTTCACTGCCCACTGGTAATTATGGAAATCCCATATTATGTCCTTCCTTATAGAAAAAAGGCACATTAAACTAATTTTGAAAACATAGGATGCCATTGTAAGAGAACTTCAATTCATTTATGGTATAATTTCCATAAAGAGAGTCCCTAATGAAATGGAATTCAACATCAATCTTTTGTTCTTGAAGAATCATCTCAAGAAGAATGAAGTTCAAGTAAACACTTTTCAAGACAACCTCAGCCTCTTCCTCTCGTAATACTAATTAAAAATGTGAAAATAGATCCATCAATTTCCACTCTTCTGATGATTATTTCACATACTAGGTTTGAATTTACCTTCTCAAATCATTGTCAATGACAATTCCCTTCCTTGGGGTATAGTCCATAATGAAATCAAAATATTTCTATTACTCCACCCAAAACCTCTGATGGAGGTTCAAATATTTTTTAGAGAAGATATAACTGAAACATTTTTGTTTGTAATAAATGGTAACCCTTTCTTAAAAAAGTTAATTTCACAAAATATTAATATCATGCATAATAGATTCAAGTTTGAGACCATGGGTTAGATAATTATTTTCTTGTGGCCTAAGCTATCTAGAACAATAGGCTACCATGTGATCACATTACATAAGAAAATATCCCAAACCCAAACCTAATGCATCATAAAAGACCACATATCCATGTCTATCCTCTAGAAGATTCAACACTAGCACAAAAGTCAACAAAAATTTCAACTCGTGAAAAGAAACCTAACATTTTTCATTCCATAAAAACGTTTCTCCCTTCTGAGTGAGGGTGTTCACTGGAGAATCCAACTTTAAGAAATCTTTGAAATACCTATAGTAATACCCTATTAGGGCTAACAATACCCAAATATCAAAAACATTACATGATTAATCCTATGTTATAATAGCCTTCACCTTCCTAGGATCGACTGAGATTCTATGTTTTGAGACTACATGTCCCAATAATTTAAATTCCCAAATCCAAAAATTACTTTTTTAAAGAATTGCGTAAATTATGTGATCTCTCAAGATTTATAGAACTACTCTTAAATGATGAACATGATCCTTCTTAGTATTAGAGTAAATCAATATGTCATCCCCAAAGACTACTACAAAATAGTCATTGTACTCATGGAAAATCATATTCAATAAAGCTATAAAAACTATAGGAGCATTTGTTAGAACAAATGGCATGAAAAGATACTCATAATGGCCATAACTACTCATGAATATCATCTTTTGAATGTTAGATTCCTTTATTCTTAACTAATAATAACCATATCAAATTTCAATCTTCAAGAACCACTTTTCCCTTTCCAACTAGTTAAATAGATCATCAATTTATGGTAAAGGATACTTGAACTTTATCGTAAATCGGTTGATTTTTCGGTAATCAACACAGAGCTAAAGTGTTCTGCCATATTTATTCACAAAGAGAAAAGGTTCTTTCCAAGTTAACACAGTTAATCATATAAATCCTTTCTATAATATATCATCCAAATAAATATTTTACTCTTTCAACTCTTTTGGTTCCATATGGTAAGAAGTAATAAATACCATCTATGATCCTGGTACTAAATCAATAAGTAACTATTCCTATCTTACCAGTGGTAGATCATATAAATCATAAGGAAATGTGTCTGTAAAATCAAAGAAAACTTGAGGGAGATCATCTATAACATCCCGAATCAGGTTCCATATACTGGTGCCCCAAGATGGTTTGTTACATAACCTCATGCATGCCTCCCTTTAGGCCATAGGTTTTCGACTAGTAGTGAGGGTCTAATATGTAACCTATGGAGACTATACTCTCTTTAGAAAAACACAATAATGGAAGAAATCAATAAATAATAGAAACAATAGTACCATAATCAATATAATACAAGCATCAAATGTATAAATCCAAAATAGGGAAAATGAATATAAACTAAGGAGTAGATATATCATGCCATATAAGTTTCAAGTGTCAAATGAAAACCAAAATTAAAGACACACTAAAATCTCCCAAGAGGGTCCTAATATCATGTACGAATCCCTCATCCATAATCCACCTAAATTCCCATATTATCCATCTAATATAGGGATATTTCCCTTATCTTGACTTGCAAACATGAAGTCTATTTGGGTATCGATTAGGAATACTGAGTATTGTGTGAGTACATCTCAGTAGCCCACGACTAATAGATTATAATGAAATATCTAGTTTATAACAGTCTATATGGTTGTATAAATAATAAAAAATGATAATGTAAACATGCTTTACATTTAATTATTATTTAATTAAGAACATAGTCCCTTGGGTTCATGATGACAAATGAAATAAACATACCTACTTTGGCCCATTCTAGAGTCTAAACCATACATCATAGGAATATCACAATTAATTATTTCATGGGATTTCATTATTCATTTAATTCAAATTTTATTTATGGTATCTTGGAGAATCAATAAAAGTACCAATATCTCAGGCACTTGAAACATCAATCCAATGCCAATATCTTGGGGTCCTAGAGCATCATTCTAGCACCATGTGGGTATTTGGAGAATTAGTTCCTATCCCAAGCCTCATGGGTATTTGTATCATTAGTCTTGATATCATAATTAATTGTTCACATGCATGCATCGGGAGCCTGGAGAATCAATCTGGCACCCTATGGGTATTTGGAACATTAGTTCCTGACCCACACCTCATTTATTAATCAATCTCAAATATTACATATATCACATTAATATCAAGGTTAAACATAATTAAACTTCCATTAAATCATTATCATCATGGTTCAATACTTAAATTATCAATCACAATCATGGTTCTTTACTTTAAAAACATGCAATAACATCAACTATTCACCTTTAATCCAATCACCAACATTTAATCACACAATTCATTAACTCATCAAAGTTAAGAAAATAATCACATTAAATCCAATTATCAACCTTGAAATAAGGATTCATTTTAGTTTCCATTATGAATCAATCCCATTTTTACAATTCAAAAATCATCAATTCAAGTTTATTAGAACACCCCATTGGTTTCCATCAAGCCCGGTCTCAAATCACTAATGGGTCTAATTGGATTCGTGAAGGGTCTCACAATTACATTAGAATCAATTCATTATTTCAAATGTAAATAAAATTTCTCAACATGGAAATGAAAAAGTACAACTAAAAACATTAAATCAGGATCAATACTATGGGAATTAGAAATTATACCACCTAAATCAAGATCATTGATGAATTCTCGCCGAACTACAGAACTTGATTTGATATAGAAAGATCAAATTCACAACGGTAGAGGAGATCTAGAATCAAAACCTAGGATCAGCATCTAAAGAAATGATATCTATTAAAACCTAGATTTAAACCATAAAAAACAAAGGATTTCATCCCTCTCTAAAAGGGAAGAGATATAGCAGAGATATGGGAATATAAATTAGGAATAAATCACATACTATAGAGGGTCTTATTTCATATGTCAGATCATCAATTCACACCAGAAGAGGTTCTAGGAGCCTATGAATCCTCTCAAGAGCCTCCAAGAGTGAAATAATGTGTGTTATGTTTTTCAAGTTTGATTAGGGATAATAACCATGGGTTTAAGAGATTTTAAAATATAAATTAGGGGCATTAATTTTTTCATGCACATTTTCCTAGGTGGGGCTGCACAGTTTTTCAAACCGCACACCCTAACTGTGTGCCCCTACTGTATGGGGTGCATGGTTACTTCAGTATGGGTACTCGGTTTGACAAACCATTTTTCAACTATGTAAAAGTCCCCTATCTGAGGGTGTACTGTTTGTGGAGGGAGGCCTCATGGTTTGGTCAAACCGTGTGCCACATCCTGTGGCTTGAAAAGGGGTGCATGGTTTCCTAAGGAAAACCACACGGTTTTCTATAACCATGATCCAACCATTCACAGCCCCATGGGCATCCAAAATTATTAAAATTCACCTAAAAACCCAAAGTAAAACTAAACCAATTGATCAACTATGAAAATCTCCTTGATAGGACAAAAATTGGCTACTTTTTTCAATTGGTCCACAATCACCCAAATCATGTCATTCTTCTAAGGAATCCTCATAAGTACCACCATAAAGTCCATGATAACATCATATCACTTCCATTATGGAATGGGAAACTACTATATAAAACCACATGGTCGTTAATTATTTTCCTTCACCTGTAGAAATATGTAGCATTATGTCAAGAAACCTATAATCTCCCTTTTCATGCCTTACCACCAATACTTTCTACATAGGTCATAGTACATTTTGGTTAAACTACGATTCGATGCCCACATTGTGGCATGAAAATAATGTATCATCTCCTCATGCATACACATAGGCACAAAAACATGGTTTTAGACATAGATGATCTCATCCATATCTATAGTCCAATCAGAAGGCGACACCCCACCTCTAAGCCTTTCCCTCCAGGCCAAACACTCTAAATCCTCCTACTAACTCTCCTTGATCCAGCTAATAAGGTTGTAATCCACTAATAAGGATATAAGTTTTATCTAATCATGTCCTTGTTGAACCTCAATATGTATCTCATATATCAAATCCATCATCTTTTACTTAGAGCTTGACTCTTGGACTGCCTGAGTCTATGTCTTCTATATCAAAGCATCAGCAACACTATTTCCCTTCTTGTTCATATAGGCTAGCTCAAAGTAAAATAACTACATATACTCAACCCATATTTTCTACTAAATATTAAAACATGTCATTGTGAAAATATGTACTTTAAGATTTTTTTATTGGTATACACAGTAAACTTTTAACCCTGCAGATAATGATGTCAACACTTTAAGGCATAAACTACCATGGTCAACTTGAGATCATGCATAGGATAATTATGTTCATGTGGCCTCAAATTTTGTGCTCCATATGAAACAAATCGATCTCCCTACATCAAAACAGCCTCAAAACCAATATCAAACACATAAAAAAACATGGTATACTCTTCACCCATCTTTGGTGGAATAAAAATTTCTGTTGTGGTCAACTACCTTTTCAACTCCTAGAAAGCATTCTCACATTCTCCAGACCATTCAAAATTGACACCCTTGTTGGTCAATCTCAAAATTAGTACTGCCAAATGGTAAAAGTCCTTTATAAACCTAAAATAATAAACAACTAAACCCAAAAATATTTGGATATCAAAAAAATTCATGGGATGCTCTTAAGAAACAACTTAATGAACATTATCTAGGTCCACAAACACACATTCCTCAAAGATGATGTGACCCAAGAAATGTACCTTGTCGATCCAGAATTGACACTTAGATAGATTAGTGTATAGCCAATGTTCTCTTGGTGTACTCAGGATGATGTGAATATGTTGGTCATAATCATCATGAGTCTTCGATTACACCAAGATTTCATCCAAACAAACAACCACAAATTGATCCAGGTATGGGTGAAATATTATGTTCGTCAAGGAAATAAACACAACTAGATCATTTTTCATCCTGAACGACATCATGATGAACTCATATAGTCCATATCTACTCATAAAAGAAATTTTTTGTATATCATAAGGTCTCACTCTAAATTGATGATACCTTAATATCAAACCAATCATGGAGAATATGAAATCTCATATCAACTATTCAAATATATCATCGATGCACAGAATATAATATTGTCTCTTAACCATCATCTGGTTTAACTTTTGGTAATCAATAGAAAAATGCTATATTTTGTCATCCTTCTTCAAAAATAGGATAAGATTACCCCAAGATGATGTACTTGGAAGGATTAATTCCTCATCCATAAATTATTCCTGGTGAGTCTTAAGTTCTTGAAGCTATGTTTGTTCCATTTGGTAAGGTGGAATAGAAACCAGTTCAACTCTCAACATGAGATCAATGGTAAAATCAACATCTCTATCAGGTGGAAGTACTGAGAAGTCTTCATGAAACATGTCCTGGAATTGATCCACCACAGGTGGAAAGGAATCATGATTTATACCCCCATCATCCAACAAAATACTAGAAACTTGGGTGGTAATCTCCCCTAGTTACTGATGAACTGGCCCTACACAGCTTACTTGGATATCCCATTCTCCATGATGAATATAAATGTTACCCTCATGAGATATAAATTTTACTCTCCTAAAATAAAAATCAATGTGGGATTGGTTTGATACCAGTAATTACACACCCAAAATCATGTCAAAACCTAACATGTTAAGTACATAAAGATCCCAAAGGAAATGATACTCACCAACCTTGAGAGAACACCCCTAGTATAAATAGATTTCCCTCGACTGCACTCCCAATGGTGTGTCAATCGTTATAACCTTGCTCAAAAACTCCACCATCAGACTCAAACCATTCACAAGTTGAGAAGATATAAAATAATATGATGCTCCTATATGAAATAAAGTGCTATAAAGCATATATGTGATACGAATGGTACATATGACTTTCGATGTCCCAAACTCATTATTCACAAGCGTAGGTTGAATTACATGAAACAATCATATCCATATACCATATGTTTTTTCCAGATTCCCCTATGATGAACTAATTTTATGGTAAAGGTTATCTTTCCCTAAAGTACCACATTCACTGCCTTGACCATCATGGCCATTAGTACTCCAATTTCCAGACTGGTATGGTGTAGAAGACCCCATTCCCATACTCTGGTTTGGTATAGCTCCTCCATCACAACCCATATATTGAGGGTTCCTATAGAACCACTATAGATTTATCATCCTTCTACAATCTTGGAACTCCACTAGTGGTCAGGGTCACTATTTACAAAAGTGACCCAACCTACCGTACTGATGGAAAATCTATCAATTATTGTCATGAGTAACTAATACTTTCCCATAGACACAATGCTTTCCACTTCTCTGGTTAACATTCTAATAGTAATGCTCCCTACCCTCAGAAGACATACCTTCTGTTTGTCTAGCAGAATCCACTTGTCCACCATGGAAAGTCTTCTTCAGGTTCCCCTTATAAATGAGATCTTGATTCACCACCACATCAAAATTATTCAAATGGAATATATTAACCTTGTATTTAATCTTTAATTTAAGTAAATCTTGAAAGCATCTTGTTGTATTTTTCTCATATCTTACCAATGTTGAAACAAATCATTGGAATTCAGTAAAGTGAATATCATATTTCATCACAGACATACTCCCCTGGTTCAATCACATAAACTATGCTACTCTCTCTTTCATGAGAATCTCTGGGTAAAAGTGTTTTAGGAGCTTCTCCTAAAATTATTTTCATATTATACCTTCCAACTTCTCATCCAAATCCTGAATATCCCACCAACGCTTTGCTAATCCTTGAAACATATAAGTAGCCAACTTAACTCTCTTCTCTATAGTAGTCTCTAAATGGTCAATAATTGTCTGGACAGACTCAATCTAGAACTCATCTCCCTTAGGTCCACCCTATTTGGTGAATGTCAGAGGGTGATGCAATTGGAACTCCCATATCATATCAGAAATATTTCACACAACCAACCATAGGTCTCTTTCCATGAATTGTATAAAATGATAAAATTTAACATGTAACTTCTCTCCTGAACCTTCACCTGTAACTATCTGGGCATTTGGTTCTTTTTTTGTAGGTACATTTTTAGCCATTTCCACATGTCTTCCTACCAAAAATGTCATCATAGAGGCATGTATCTACAATTTCAAACACACGTATTAGGATACATAACACATAATTAACACATTTACATAAGAGGGATTCACATAATGATATTTCAATTCACCCTCAATACTCTTCCACGTGGTCAACTAAGGAACTATCACTACCATTAACCATTCCTCACATGGGTCATGGTTAACATAGGGTAAAATACTTCCATATTTCAAAGTTTCTCATTAGACACCCATTCTATCCATTTCAAATTACCACATTTAGCATTATTTTAACCATTTAAATTTATTATTAGGAACCATTTATTTTAAATTGCATAGGTAAAGAAAACAATTTTCATTTTCTATAACTCTCTCATAACATTATTTTTCATGAGTTCCTAAAATGATGCATGTCACATGAAATTATGAGTGCCTAAAATGATGCATGTATACTTAACTCCTATTCTATACTGGTCTATGAGTAAAATATCATAAAACAATAACATCACAAAATAATTTTATCACCCGAGGTGAAATAACATTCAACTATAATAGAAAACATCAAGAACAACAATCCTAACCTAGGTACTTGGGGTTTCCCCCATGCATGGGTTAACTACTCCCATGAATGAGTTTGTGACCAAGGCCTAACTCATCCTAGTCTCATGTTTACTATTCCCAAATAGTAATACAACTAAAAGGAAAAAGGAAATCTCTTATGATACCACTTTGCAACATCCTGACCCAGGTGCCACATACTGATTCCCAGAGTCTATTTGTCACATAACCTCAGGCATGCCTCTCCACACTCCAAAGGTTTCCAGCTAGCAGAGAGGGTATAATATGTAATGTATAGAGACTATACCCTCTTTATCAAATAATCATAACTAAAAAATCAATAAAAATAGCCATAATAGTATCATAATCAATATAATACCAACATTACATTTATAAATCCAAAACAGGGAAAATTACCATAGAACAAAGCATTACATATGTCATGCCATATAAGTTTAAACCGTCAAATGAAAATACAAAATAAAGACACACCAACATCTCCCAAGCAGGTCTTGATATGATGTCTGGTTCCCTCATCCATGCTCTATCCTGAGTCCCAACTCAACCATCTAACATAGGGATCTTTCCCTTATCATGTCCTGCAAACATGATATCTATTTGGGTACTGATCAGGCATCCCAACTAGGGTGTGAGTACAACTCAGTAGGCCACCACCAATGGTGTATAAAGCAATATCTAGTCTATAACAATATATGTAGTTGTATAAGGAATAACATATGAAAAAATAAATAGGATTTAGATTTTATTATTCTTTAATTAACCACATAGAACCACAGGTTGACACTGATACCTAAACCAATCATACTTGTTTCGGCCCATGCTAGAGTCTGAACCATAGATCATAGTAATATCAAAATTTATTCTTTCAGGGGATTTCATTATTCTCTTAATTCCAATTTAATTATCAGTATCATGGAGCATTATTCCAAGTACCAATATCCCAAGAGCATATAACATCAATCCAATGACAATATCTTGGGGTCCTAGAGCATCAGTATGGAACCCCATGGGTATTTAAAGCATCATTCCTTTTCCCACACCTCATGGATATTTGAATCATTAGTCTTTGTTTCAAACTTCATTATTCACATGCATGAATCAGGGGCCTAGAGAATCGATCTGAAACCCCATGGGTATTTGGATCATCATTCCCTAACCCACACCTCATTTATCAATAAATCACAAATATTGCATATATCACTTTCATGTCGAGGTTCAACATTATTAATCTTCTATTCAATCATTCTCATCACAGAACATCATTTCAATTATCAATCACAACCATGGTTCTTTACTTTAATCACATGTAATAACATGAACAATTCACCATTAATCAAATTACCGACATTTACTGGCATAATTCATTAAGTCGTTAAATTTAAGAAAACCATCCTATTAAATCCCAAAATCAACAATTCAATAAGGATTTAGTTTAATTTCTATTAACCCATCATTCCCCTTTTTATAATTTACAAATCATCAGTTCAAGTGTATTGGCACACCCCATGGGTTTTCATCAAGCCCAGTCTCAAATCTATAATGGGTCCAATGAGATCTATGAAGGGTTTACCAATTACATGGGAATAAATTCATTATTTCAAATGTAAATTAAATTTCCCAATGTGGAAATGAAATCATACAAATAAAATCATGAAAACATGATCAAGACTATGGTAATCATCAATTAGACCACCTACCTCAACATCATTGATATATTCTCACCAAATAATAGACCTTAATTCGATGTAGAATTATCAAATTCAAAAAATCAGAGGAGATCTAGAATCAAAATGTAGGATCAAGATCCCAAAAAATGAGATCTATTAAAACCTAGATCTAAACCATAAATAATGGATGAATTCATCACTCCCCAAAGGGGAAGAAATATGGTGGATATATAGGAATATAAATGTGGAATAAATCACATACCTTATAGGGTTTAATTTCATCCATAGGATCTTCAATTTGCGTCATAAGAGGTTAAAGGTGAATATGAATCCTCTAAAAATCCTCCATGAGTGAAGGAATTTATGTTAGTTCGTAGTAGGGTGATTAGGTCTAATAATTGTGGGTTCATGAAATTTTAAAATAAAATATTCGGGGCTTTAATTCCCCTATTCATAGATTCCTGGGAGGGGCCACATGATTTGTCAAACTGTGCACCCTAATTGTGAACCCCTACTGTCTGGGGCACGTGGTTACTCCTAAGTGGATGTATAGTTTGAAAAATCATGCACCAGCTATGAAAACATCCTCTATCAGAGGGATCACAGTTTGGGAAGGGAGGCCACATAGTTTGGTCAAACTGTGTGCCACCTCCTATGGCTTAAAAATCGATGCACGGTTTCTTGGGGAAAACCATATTATTTTCCCTAACCATGCACCAACCATGCATAGCCCCATGGGCTTCCAAAATTCTCTACATTTACCTAAAACAACTCCAAAGAAAACCCCAACCAAGTTATGATTATAAAATGGGTAAAACAATACCAAAAAATGAGTATAATACAGCTCTATTGGAAGACCATATAAATAAGAAGAAAACACATTGGGAAAATCGATGAAAACCAGATAGATATCATCACTCAAATATTCTTAGTCCAAGTCAAAATAAAACACCAATGTTACCATGTCCATCTCCAAAAATGACGGTCCGACTGTACTCGAACTCAGGTCCCATTCTCTCTAAAAGATATGGTACACCCCATCTTGAGATTTAAAGGAGACCCATTAATGATAACAGTCAACTCAGGCCTTATTAGTAATTAGTCAATCCATCTTGAGGATGAAATCAAGAGGTTTTATGTCAAGAACCATAAAATTCAAAGTATGCTCAATTTTTGATAAATATAAAATACAAGCATGAAAAAAGAGACTCTGGTCTCTATTTATTCTGAGGGGTGTAGTAATATCCATCACATAAGACAAAAGATCCATATAGATATTCTGTTGGTTCACAATATAATTAAATATAAATGAGTGATATGCACTGGTATCAAATAAATTAGTCACCAAAGATGGTTCAATGATGATGGTACCAATGACATTCTTTGAACCTATGTCAACTTCCTCTAGAGACTCTTTCACTAAATGAAGAAGCTTCTTTATGGATGTCTGTGGTTGGAACCCCTTATATCTTTAAGCATCTGATTTCACTATAGTAATCTTTGGAGTTAATGATCCCATGCCATTGCATGGAGCATAAAAGATGTGGTAGAAATACAGTAAATTTCCTAAGTGAACACAAGAACTGCATATCTTTGGCACCTCCATACAGACACATCTCATGTTCTTAAACATTTCACACTGGAAGAAAGCTCTACTACAAAACTGTACTTTAACAGTTCTATAAGTGGCCTTTATCAGTTATAGAAAATAATTGACTATATGAGTGATGTTAAAAGCCCTGACCTTTTATCAGCGTTGAAAAGTGCTGATAAAGGAGTCTTTTATGAGTGCTTTTATAAGCACTGATAAAGGTCTACTTTATCATCAATTATAAAAGTTCTGATAAAGATTCTTTTATCAGCACTTATAAAATCACTGATAAAGGACCTTTTATCAACTCTTTTAAAAGATCTAATAAAGGTGTCCTTTATCATCACTTTTAAAGGCGTTGATAAAGGGATATACTACAGTGTGTTGTAACAACACATCACTGCACCAAAAACACACCAGATATCTACAAAAATAAGTACCAATATATGATTTAAATGAAATGAAATTTACAACACAAACACAAGAAAAAATACTATATTATAGACATTTCAAACATTGGTTTATACAATTACATAAATACAAATTATTATATACATTCAAAAACATCGATGTTCCTTTATCTTCTAATACTGACCCAACTCATGCAATTTCTGAAAAACCCACCCCTACTCGAGTAAAAGAATAAAAATTTATAAGAAATAAATTCTTATATTAGTAATAATATAAAGAAATAAATTAATAGAAAGTATTAATTTTTCTAAAATTGATGTCAATTTTAAATAAAAAGATGCATTTGAATTCATACCAGTCACACTATGCATCAGATTGAGGTGAGGAATACTCCAAAACATATCAAATAACTTTTTGATCATCTTACTAAAGTACCAAAACAATTCATATGTATTTTCTTGGTTTTGAGTATGTCAGTTGTCTTTTTTACTAAAATGTCATTTTAAACTGAAAACACGCACATTTGACTCATTCTGGTCACATTGTGTATCAGTTTGACAATAAATGGATTAATACACATCAAAAATGACTTATGAATCATTTTTCAAAATTATAAATAATATCCAAGTTGTTTGATCGGTTTTCAATGAGTGAATGTTTTTTAACTAAAATGTTGATTTTAAACTAATAGCGGACACTTTGAGTCATACCAGGCACATCATGTAACAGATTGAGGTGTGACTGATTCATACACATTAAAAATGACTTATAGATCATTTTCCTAAATTATCCAAACAATTCAAATGTTTTTTCTCAGTTTTGAGTAGGACATTTGTCCATTTTACTAAAATTGATGACAATTTTAAATAAAAAGATGCAATTTGAGTCATATCAGTCACATTGTACATCAGATTGAGGTGTGACTAATTCCTACACATCCCAAATGAATAATGAAACATTATAATAAAGTTTAAAAACAATATTATTGTGTTTTATTAGTTTTGAGTACGTCACTTGTCTTTTTTACTAAAATGTCATTTTAAAATTGAAACACACACTTTGACTGATACCAATAACATTGTGTATCAGATTGAGGTTCGGATGATTCCTACAGATAAAAAATGACTTATGGATCAGTTTTTTAAAGTATTTAAACAATGTGAATTCATTTTATTGGTTTTGAGCAGGCTAGTTTTCCTTTTTACTAAAATTGATGACATTTTTAAATAAAAAGACGCACTTTGAGTCATACCTGTCACATCGTGAGTTGGATTGAGGTGAGACTAATTCCTACACATTCCAAATGACTTATGGATATTTTTTCTAATGTTTAAAAATTATTTTAATGTGTTTTATTGGTTTTGAGTATATCACTTGATTTTTTTACTAAAATGTAATTTAAATTTTAAAACACGTACTTTGACTCATACTAATCACATTGTGTGTCAGATAGAGGTGAGGATGATTCCTACACATCACAAATGACTTATGGATCGATTTCTTAAAGTATATAAATAATTTGAATGCATTTTCACAGTTTTGAGTAGGTTAGCTGGCCTTTTAACTAAAATTGATGTCAATTTTAAATAAAAACACACACTTGGAGTCATATCGGTCACATCATGCATCGGATTGAGGTGCAGATGATTCATGCACATCTTAAATCACTTATTGATCATTTTCCTAAAGTATCAAAATAATATGAATGTGTTTTCTCAGTTTTTAGTATGTCACTTGTCTTTTTTAATAAAATGTCATTTTTAACTTGAAACACGCACTTTGACTCATACAAATAATATCATGTATCCATTTGATGTGAGACCAATTCCTACGCATCAGAAATGATTTATGGATAATTTTTTTAAATTATCAAAAAAATATGAGCATGTTTTATTGGTTTTTATTGAGTGGAACTTTTTAAAGTCAAATGTCAATTTTAAACTGATAACAGACACATTTAGTCATATCAGGCACATCGTGTATTTGATTGAGGTGTGGCTAATTATTACACTTCAAAAATGACTTATGGATAATTTTCTTAAATTATCAAAACAATATGAATATTTTATCCCATTTTATGTCAGTTTCCTTTTTCCTTAAAATTAATGTCAATTTTAAATAGAAATAACTACTTTGAGTCACACCGGTCACATCATGTGTTGGATTGAAGTACAGATGATTCCTACACATCCCAATGTTTTAAAAAATATATAAATTTCAATGTTACAATTATTTCCATTGAATTTTTTTATAGAACTTCCAACATTGTATGAGAAACTTCAAATAAACCACATCAACTTGAAAAAAAAGAATCCACCTGTATAACAAAACAATTATTATGAGTAATACTAAAAATAAATAAATTAAATATAAATATAAAATAATACATTAATTATATATACAATTATTTTACTATGAAAATATAAATATTACCTTTGTGATTGATCAGTGGAGGTAACTTGAAGGAAATTGATAAATTTCAACACTGTAGAAGTGAAAAAATTTTAGGGAGAAGAAGTCTCTGGAAGTTTTGGTGCAGAAAGGCATGAAATATGGACGGAGCGCCCCAACTAGAACAAAATAATCCACCTGTATAAAAAAAATAATTATTATAAGAGTAATAGAAAATAAATAAATTATACATAAATATGAAATAATATATTGATTATATGGAAAATTATTTTACTGTGTAAACATCAAGATTACCTATATTATTGAGTAGAGGCAGCATCATTTCTCTTCCTAAAAAGGTAGTGGGAAGAACTTAAAATAAAGTGATAAATGAAACACTGTATGGGTGAATAGGTTTTGAGGGAGAAGAGTCATGAAAGTTGGACAGAGAACCCCAACTAAAAAAAAGAATCCAACTCTATAATAAAACGATTATTATGTGAGTAATACTAAAAAAAATAAATGAAAAATAAATATGAAACAATACATTAATTCTATGAACAATTATTTTACTATGAAAACATCAATATTACCACTGTAATTGAGCATAGATATTATCATTGATCTTCCTGCAAAGGAAGTGGAGGTAACTTGAAAGAAAGTTATAAATGCACCACTGCAATGGTGAAAATATTTTGAGGGAGAAGAAGCATGAAAGTTGGTCAGAGCTCCCCAACTCGAACAAAATAATCCACTTGTATAAGAAAAAAATTATTATGTGAGTAATACTAAAAATAAATAAATAAAACATAAATATGAAAGAATAAATTAATTCTATGGATAATGATTTTATTGTACAAATATCAATATTACCTCTATGATTGAGAAGAGATAGCATCATTTCACTTCCTACAATGGAATGACACATGGACTTAAATCTTTTAAAATAAAAAAAAAATTTAAAAATAATGAAAATTAAATCAACATTTCATTATATAATTTTTTGGAAAAATAGAAAAATTATATCATAAAATTACCTTTACATCTTTCCAAAGGGTTTCCTTTATTATATTTTGTTATTACATCATGTACAGAAGACATTTTCTACATCAGTAGCCAAACATTTAATTTAGATTATGTTAATGCAGTATAGAACATATAATATTATGAGAAAAAACATAATATATTAAAAAACTGGTTTACCTTCTCATTGAACCCTCTTTATTTTTTAAAGGTTTCAAGGATTTGGTTCCTCTGTTAAGAATCCAAATCCCCTCTTTGTGGTCCCCTCTAATATACAATACATTTTCTACATTGGGACTGACATGAACTGATTGTGATGTCCCAATGAAAGGGTTATCCTTCATTGAATTTTCATCTGACTCAACATTTATTTTGGTCTCCAGTAGGATAATTGAAATATTCTTGTTTGTTGGATTAGAGAAATAAAATAATTTCACTGCTTATGATTCCATTATGAATGGTTCATCATTTCCCCTTCTAGACTAAAATTCACCTTTACAAAGCCCATTTCATCAACTTTCAATCCATTGATATTTTCAACCCATTTGCAATGGAAAATCATCACATGAAATGTTGTATAATATAACTTGTATATCTATTGTATAATGAAAAAATATGACATATTTTCATAAATTGTATTTTTATCCTTGGAACCAGATATGTGAATCACTTTGGCCACAAGCATAACACCACTATTTTTCATTGTACTGAAGTCATCGTGTTATTTTGTATAGAATTTATAACCATTTATTACAAAACTAGTGTAAGATATAACATTTTTATTCAGTCATATAGCTATCCATTGAAGTTGTTCGACAATTGAATTTGGATTTTCAGATAAATCCTTATAAATTTGATCTTTGAACCATCCTATAAATTTTTTATTATGTGTATTTGATATCCATCCTTCATCCCTTGATGGATTCAAATCTATAATAATTTATTTGTGGGCTTCAATATATGGATCAACATCTTCACTATTATGTAATATGTAAAGATGTTATTTCTCCCGCTCTATCAAGGTAATTGTAACAAAATCTCTTCCAGAAATCCCTTTTCCCATAATGCATTCACTATGACAGTTCATTATATCAATGAATGATGGTGGGAAGGACAAATCAAATTCACATAATATGACTTCAATCTCCTTATTCATGATGGGAAACTTCGTTGGGTCTATAAATTTATTGCATATGGATTTGAAAATAAATAAGAGTATGGTTAATGTATGTCATACATTTTGAGGCAGAATGCAACAAAAAGAAACAAACATTAAATATTACGTCAAAACATGATAGTCATGTGATTTTAGTCTTTGTAACTTCAAATTAGTCATTGACACGACATTATTGATATTTTATGAATACCTCTATGGATATTTTACACTAGTAAGGAAAAGGAAAAATTGAAAATTTTACTATCTGGTTAGAGTGTAATCTACTGGAGGAAGAAAATTCTGCCTTTTACCCTTCACCAGTGCTAACTCTTCCCTTATCCCCATTTCGATCACGTTCAACCTAGCCTTGATGCCATATTTTGTTTTTTAGAAACTTTTAGTAACATTCCAATAACACTATAAAATATTTTTTTCTACATGCATGACATTAATAAAATTTCTGACATACAAACAATTCCAATACGGTAATTCCAATAAAATTGATCTCTTCTTCCAACCTAATTTTGTAAGGTTTTTTGAAAATGGTTTACTGAAAACAATCTCAATATTCTTTCCTTTTTCGTACAGTTGATCACCCGTTTCTGGAGACAGTGTTGTACCTTGTTCAATATTCCCATCGAATGATGTTGTACAAGATTGGTATTTATGTCATCGAGGTAAAAATTTCTGATGTCCTAAAATCATAGTCATCAAGGAATGTTTCAACTGAACTATGTATGTGTATTTTTTGTACAACTAGTATACCCCAACATTCCTTTAATGTTATAGCTTACTAAATTTCCATAAGTGGGGAAGTCATTTATTATTCCATATAACATGGACCTCATTGTGAATTCTTCACTTCTATGAGCATCATACATTGTAACACATATATCCCACATCAATTTCATATCTTAAATCAATGGAGCCAAATAAACATCAATATCATTATCTGGTTTCTTTGGTCCAAATATAAGCAGGGATAACATAATGTATTTGCGCCTCACACATAACCATGGTAGAAAGTTATAATTTACCAACATGATGGGTCATGTACTGTGATTTCTACTCTATACACCAAAAGGATTTATTCCATATATAGATAACACAAGACAAAAGTTTCTTAGCTCATATCCAAATTCAAGAAACTCATAATCAATTTTCTTCCACTGAGAAGAATCTATTGGATGACGTAGGTTCCCATATTTAATTCTTGTATCTACATGACATGTTAATTGTCTTGTGGTTTCCTAACATCCATATAGTCTTATAAACTATGTAATGATAGGAAAGTACTATACATATTTTGAAGGACTTGATTCATTTTTCTTGTATTTGTTTATGCCACACTTAGGGAATTTTATGAGTGATTCATGGTCTTTGTGAAACAATATGTAATCATTTGGACAAGCATGTATTTTTTAGAGATCATTCCCATTGAATGTAACATTTGTTTAGCATCATATGTTTGGCAAGTAATTTCATTTTCTTCTGATGGAATATCTTTCAGAAGACTAAGTAGTTTTTTAAAGCTGGTGTCACTCCATCTGCTTCCATCTTTCAAATTATATAACTTCAATATAGATGACAATGTTGAGTTTTTAGTATAACTGGTATACAATGGTTTCTTGGAACAGCTATTTAAATCCTCAAACAACTTTGGAAAATCATGAAGGTCATATTCAATTTTCATTATCATTTCTTCCATGTGATCTCCATCATCTTTTATAAAGGTATTCATATCAAATGGTTCATAAAGCATGTTATCATAAAAATTTATGTCCAAATTTAGTTCTTTCCCATGTTTAGTCTAAAATTTATATATTTGATATATTCCATGAAAAATAAAATATTATTGCAACTCTTTCAGACTAATTTTTCTTGAATAACAACAACATAAACACGTACAAAGGATTTTAGAAGGGTCGTATGCATGATCTCTTGAAAACATGATGAACTCTTTAACTCCATATTCATATTCATTTTTCAAATGATTCGCATGCATCCATTTTTAGTTCATATACATATTATTGGGATCATAAAAGATTAATTTTATACAATGAATAAATAAATACACATAAGATATCCATTATCAAAAGTGAAAGTTATAGACAGTTCTAATAAGGTAAACTCAACATTTGATTATTTTAAGGAATTTCAGTATATTGAAGAAAATGGGTAATTGAATTTATGAAAATAATTACTTCACAAAAAATATTTATTAAATATTATAAAAAATGAAAAAATAATATAGGCAATTAAGGAGTAATAAGAAACTAAAATATGATAAAAAAATAATAAACACTCATTCAATTAACTAGAAGATATAAAAAATTATTGGAACAAGTTATGTATCAACCTAAGGAATAATTACATTTAAAATTAATGGTATATCAGTATTTGAAAACATCTCAAGAGTCTTAGGATGTTATATCATCACACCGACCCATCTAAATGAAATTCAAGGTACTCCAATTAGATGTAAAATTAGAATTTTCTAATGGATTACACAAATATGAAGTTTACATCAAACAAACAGATAGTTTTCTCATTCTTTAATATGAGAATAATGTTTTTAAATTGACAAAGGTGATGTATGAATTGAAACAAGAACTAAGAGCTTGGTATTGAAGTATAGATAAACTATTAAAGAAACTTTAATTTAAAAAATGAGGACTTGATCATAATCATTACATAAAAAAATAATTTTATGGATAGATTGAAAGTGTTTATCAATGTGGATGACATAATATTTAGAGGTCCAAGAGATGAACGATGATAATAATTTTATACATTAACAATGACCAATGTTTAAATGTTGATGATTAGTGAGTTGACATTTTACTTAGTTTATAGGAGACTCATAGAATTCATTGGATATTTATTTCCCAATCCATGTATTTGAGGGAAGTGTTTTATAGATTTAAAAAGGAAGATTGGAAACCCATGTTGACTCCCATTGAAAATTGAATAAAATTTTCAATTGTTGTGGATGGAATGTCAATCTATATCATGGAGTGTGGGAGATTCGTCATATGTCAGCTTTCTTTAGTAAAATGATTTGACGTACTATATATCTACATGTCATATAGTTAGGTATCAAAGTGATTCCATTGAAATTTTCTTTTTATTAGTTAAATAAATACTCAAAAGGGGGGTGAAATTATTGAAAATCTGTATTTTCGAGCAAGAAATTATAATTTCTTATTGTGGTATATAGGTCTCAAAATAGTTGTATAACTAGGAAGGGGCAATCTCAGAAGGTTATTTTTTTGTAAATTATTAAGAGGGGGAGTAGGATGATGATGAAAATTTATAATTTAATTGGAAAATATTATATAGCATCAAGGTATAACATTTCATATATTATTATTAAAAGGATTTATAAATAATGATGGGTTGATCTAAAGAGGGAGAAAAATAAAATATATTTTTTAAAAACGTGTAGAGACATAAGAATTTGAATTATTAAGAAAAGGTATAACATATTTAAGAATAAATATAGTTTACAAAAAAAACCCAAGACAACCATATATCAAACACCTGAGTTGGCCCATGATAGTGTATTAGAGACATTCTCGATCCCCCTAAGACTGGTAATAAGCACTAGGGAATGAAAAACAACACAATGGGAATGATTTGGCCCAAAAAATAAATAAAACTAGTGGAATGAAAATTTAAATAAATATTTTCATGATGCATCCATAGATTGGATTACCACACCAACCCAGATAATTAAAAAAAATAAGATATGAAAAGGTATAATATAAAATAAATCCCATAACCTACCTTAAACTCCCTCACACACAAAATCCCTAGTTTCAATTTCAAACTTTTCACATGTATGGAATACCATTGATAAAATAAAGAATGAAAAATATGTATGATAGCTTTGGGAGATCAATTTGGGAAATGTAAAAAAAATTAAACAACCAATTAAACTCCATGTGACTTCATGAGTCATAATCGAGTCCAAAAACAATATAATCTCCATGAGTGATCAAGAGTTGAATCAAAATTGGAAATTTAGAAAATCAGAAGGCCTACCTCAGTAGTATATAATCACCAAATCACAAATAACGACAACATCAAAGAAGAATCCAAAAAAGAAACCAAAAATACACAAAGAAAATAAGAAGGTATGCCTCTCTAGGTTGAATAAAATCTAAAACCTTCTTCGAAAACCCTAACTTCAATCGAACATCGGATGTCAGACGAGATGTTTGAGAGGCAGTCGAGTGGTGTGATTCGAGGTTCGATTCACTGAGGAGGAGCACGGGCATCGGATGGCTTCCATGGAAAGATTCTAATATCGTGACAGGTTCATAAATGGTTAGGGTTTTTTAATTATATCGAGACATTTTTATCAGTGCTTACAAATAATCACTGATAAAGGTAGGTCTTTATCAGCTATTTTTTTAGCGCTGATAAAGCTTTATATTTATCAGCGTAAAAAAGTGTTGATAAAGGATTTATAATTACAATTATAAATAAAAAAATTTAAATATTTATATATAATTATTAAATATATATAAATATAAATATAGTAAATATATTCCTTTTTAAATGTATTTATTATAATTTTATAATTATTTATTTATAATTATAGAAATATTTTAAAAAATAATATTTATACCATTATATATATTTATATAGTTATACATATATATATTTAATAAATATATATAAATATAGTAAACATGATCATTATTTAAGTAAATTTATTATAAATTTAATAATTATTTAAATATATATAATTAATTATTTATAATTATATAAATACTTTTAAAAAAATATTTTTTTATTTAGAATTATAAATATATAATTGTATAAATATAGTAAATGTACATTTATAAATATATTTCTTTATAAATTTTTTTTTACAAATATATTTTTAACATTATTAATGAATATCTAATTTTAAGTGCATGCATATATGTTAAAAATTAGTGAAATTGAATATATTAAGAATAAGTACACTTTAACAATATTGAAAAAATGGATGTGATTTATGTGTGTTCATTGTATATAAAAATGTGTTAATTATGTATATGTGAAATTAATATAACTCAAATTTGATCTATGTTAAATTGAAAAATCAAACGACATTTAATTATATGTTGAGTACTATGTAATTAGTCAATATTTTTAATTCATATTAATTTTTAATTATAAACCATTATTCAATAAATATATGACTATTTAATATAAGGTGAATAAACATTTTTTAATTTATAAATCCTATTTATATACATTAATATGTATCTATATATTTAATATATATAATTTAATAACATTAATTATCATAATTATCTAATTAATAAAATGTTTAATATTTAATCATGCATAATCAATTTATTCATTTTTTAGATAATTATTTAATTAATAAAAATTCTAATATATTTTTTAATAAACTCATTTTTTATTTTTTATTTATTTAATTATTTTGTTTTATTTATTCATACCTTTATCAATGCTAAAAAAGTACTGATGAAAGAAATATTTATTAGCACTAAAAATAAAGCACTGATAAATGTTTACTTTATAAGTGCTAAATGAAGCGCTGATAGAATGTTAAATTTATCAGCGCTTTCCATAGTGCTAATAAATATTTCATTTATCATCATTTTTTCTAGCGCTGATAAATACCAGCACTATTAAATACGGGTTTTTTTGTAGTGAAGCCAATGGGTCTCTACCAAGCACTACAGGAGGTTTGGAAGATGTCTATTGTCTAGAACCACCATGAGACTCATCACACATAATTTTTTCTTTAAAAGGACTCGCAGAGCTATCACCGATAGAAAAAGGAACTCCCATAAACCCTGACTTACTACTCAGGTCAAGCTCAACCATCAACGCCCTATCCAGTACATCTGTATAAGAAGCCAGCTTCAGTAGGAAATCCTGAGATCATATGTCTGGTCGAAGAACCATCTCAAATCTTTATGCCTTTATCTTATCATGAGTTACCACCTAATGAGAAAATTGAACGAGCCAGACAATGTGGATTGTATACTGAGTCACGATCATGTCATCCTGCTAGAGTTTGAGAGACTCAAAGGATTTCACTATGACTATATATTTTGTATGGAACTGATTAGTGAAAAGCAATCAAAATTATTTCCATTATAAACCTCATTCTTCTTTTTCGTCACCCTTGAATCCCAACATCCCCTGTTAAGCCCTTCCAGCTTAAAGGTAGCACATTTTACCTTAATAACTTCATGTGTTTCCAAGAACTCAAAAAGAATATCTATCTTTCTCAATCATTCCTCAGCCTCTTGGGGATCATTAGAGCCTTATAAAGAATGTAAATTCTAGTGAAATAACTATTGAGAATGATCATGAGAATTATCCCTTTTAGGTTCCATTACTATATCCTGAATATGAATGAGTGCATGTACTTTTCCTAGAGTTTGGACAGACTACACCACTACCTCGATGAGGTTCTAGTACACTTGAGGGTTTTCTTATTATTGTTCTCCAATAACTTCTTTCAAGGTCCTATTCACACATCTTCTCAAAGGCATGATGCTACCCAACATCAACAGACAACACTAAATACATTAGAAAGGATACACCGAACAAATTTATAGGAATATCAATTCCATTGAGCATAAATTTAAGATTGGTATTTCAAATAACTTAGATAGTAGATAGGGGAAAGACTAGAATCAGATCAAAATATTCTTCAAATACACTTTTCCCAAACACCCATGGTGACTTAAGGCTTGTTATGGTGATATCATTCGAGACACTCACTCGCAAATACCTCCTAATTCTCATCAAGACAACCCAAACTGTATGCTACCATCAAGGAAATATGTTTAACCTACACCTCTGATACCACTTTTTTAAGAAACAAACTGGATACCCTAGTAGACTGATACATGAGCCGGCTCTAACATATCCCAAAGGGTGTTCCCGATCCCCATGGGATGGGAACTATAACCTGGCATCATAAAAGATCAAAGTGGGAACGAATTTTCCACAATAACAAGATAAGGTAAAAGATACAAGTTAGCATGCTCAACACACCAAAAGGAGTACCAAAAATAAATAGGTAAAATTGTAGTTGAATAGACAGATAAACATCTCAAAGGAATCTATATCATCAACCAAACAAATGTCTAAAAAACACCTCATGTGTAACAAGTGAGCAATATATCCACCAGTCACTATCATCACTCCACGGTCTTAAGGATCAAGAACATACACCACCTTCAAGTGGTGTTTTCCCTTTACTTGGATTGTGTATAAGAAAGTCTATAAATGTCTGAGTAAAAATTTAGGGTGTGATCTATAAAGCCTGGTAAGGTCTCACTAATTGTTCTGTAATCAATGCCATAAATAATTAACATTTATGCTATCAACTAAAATAAAACAAGGCATGACATTTGATTTGAATATTTTAAACCAAAACATGCTTTCATAATCAAAAGGATGGAATACATATCAAAATTGGATTAAATAATCATTTTAAAAAAAATATAAATAAATTGGCATGAATAAAACATTTCACAATCAGTGCACTACTACAGATAGTGCTTTTAAAAGTGCTAAAAACTACTTTTAACAGTTCTAGAAAAGAATTGTTAATCTCAACGAAGATAAAGGGTGGTCCCTTTTATCAGCGCTCAAAAAATCGCTGATAAAGGCCCCTTTTATCAGCGCTAAAAAAGCAATGATAAAAGTAAAAAAAAACATTAAATTGTAGCCCCATTTTAAGGGTGCTTGACCCCACCTACACCCACCTGCGCCCCCACCACCCCCCTTTAACATCACTAGCCCCACACCCTGCACCCACCCGCGTGCTACCCCCCTTGCACCTGCCTGCATGCCTCTACCTCCCCCAGGATTTGAAGTCGAGACTTGTCCCCTGTGCACTTGGACCCTTTACCACTCCCCCATGTTTCTTTGTTCTCCATTTAATGATATATCTATTTATTTATATATATATATAGTTATAGTTATACATATATTAATATTGATTTTTATTAATATATATATATTTAAATTAATATATTTAGATTTATTCGTATATTAATATATTTTTATATCTATTTATTTTTATATATATTTAGTTATATTTTTTTATTCATATATTTATTCATATATTAATATATATTTATAAGATTAGATAAATACATTTATAA
The DNA here is from genome assembly GCA_963277665.1 of Viscum album. Classification (NCBI taxonomy): domain Eukaryota; kingdom Viridiplantae; phylum Streptophyta; class Magnoliopsida; order Santalales; family Viscaceae; genus Viscum; species Viscum album. The sequence continues at coordinate 77,543 of CAUJRU010001666.1, forward strand.
AATAATTTTTTTTGTGTTTTTATAAATAAATACATACATACATATATACAACATACATACAACATGCATACACTTGCATATATTATATGTGTGTGTGTATCTGTAAGTATAACAGTAAATATTTATATATATTTACATATATTATATATTTATATGTATATTCATATGTTAGAATATATATATATTATATATATTAGTTTGTTAATATAGGCACACACTAATACACACACCAACATTATATAAGTATATAAATATACATATATTTTTATTTTAAATAAAATAGATATTATAAGGCTTATATATTGATAAATATACTTTATATGTAAATATTTTTAATTATTTATTTATAAAATCAAACTTTTATATGTGAATATATAAAAAATATGTATATCTTTGATTATAAATAACAATACATTAAGAAAAATGATAAAATTTCAAAGTCATAATATCAATATGAATGTAATCCCTCAGAATAAATTCAGTCCCCACTAAAAAATGGAAAAACAATCCCCTGAAATAAAGATGAAATCCCATTGATTGTTAAAAAAATTGGATATCTCAACTAAAAACTCAGTTTTAGAGGATTTTTGTGCCTTTTTTTACCTCAAAAAATGCGATAGAAGGTTCCTTTATGTCGCCAATGTGTAGAGATATCCATAGGATTTGATTTTATATGTGTTAGTATAGAGACCCTATCCTTTTACTTATAACATTCCATGATTTTAAGCATAATTATACATCAGAGTACGAGGCAAGGGTCATAAAGTCTAGTGTCTTGTAAGACTAGGTACATAAAACTAAAAACATGGAACTAAATAAAATATTTCATTATTTAATCTTAAAATTAAGCTCCTAACTTTAATGTTGCTCAAACATATTCATAGGACACCCTAGGGAACACATGAACAAATGAATGATCTAAATATCTCAGTAAGGGAATAACCATAAGAACACAACATTAGCACATGGGATAGAAGGCATGACATGATGATATAAAAAGGCATGTAGCATATGGAATCATAAAATATAAACATAGAATCATATAAATATGTAGACATAGTAATCTTTTAGTAATATAAAACATGACTTTATAATGATTCAGGTATAACCGCCAAGACCATTGCACATGGTAGCACAAGCCAAGGCTAACCGCCAAGACCGTCGTACATAACGTCTCATGAGACTCAACTTTACCTAATGAATTGGAGCGCTCTCTGGGCGCACCCATTGTAACATATCATGAATATGTTTTCCACATGAATAATAATACATAATCATTCGTATATAAACATAAGGGTTACCCATAGAAAGTATTGGGTACCATAATCATGTCATAAAGCATAAAAATGGGTGTATCATAAAAGTTACCATGAAATAAATGAAATAAAATATACATAGACTTTAATAATGTAAAATAGTTATATATCATGGTAATTGATTTCAAGTATAGGTTACAACATGTAATAAATGTATTTAAGAAATTTTAGCATTAAAACATTTTTGTGTGGTTTTAAGGAAAATGCTATAGAGCATTTAAAATAGAAAAGGGAAAAATCCTTTATATAAAAACAAAAGTGAACTAAGAATATTTTCATAATAAAAATACAGAATTTATAAAGATATTGGTGGCTTAAAACATAAGATATAGTGCACTTGAAATCAGGTAAGAATTTAGGAAGTTCCCTCAAAATAGGTTTGCTTATCAGGAAGTATTGAGGAGGGAATCCATTAAAAACATGTATATACATGAAAGAGAATAATTAAAGAGTATTGATAAATGAATTTGGTACATGTAAAAATCATTTATAACATTCACATAAAAATATAATTTAACTTCATTTTGTAAAAATAAAGATAAGGCATCCCCAAGGAATAAAGGAGATTGAGGTGGAATCCCTTATGGATTATCATCATAGTATCAATTGTACTCAAGAGAAATTAATGAGAGAAAAATGGGTTTATCATAACTTATAAATCGTGAGGGAAGTATGGGTGTGGTTAAAAATAATACCCCATCATTATGGATTACACATAAAAGGGCATAACATAGAGGACGTTCTTTAATAAAAGTGAAATAGAGAGGATCCTTTACCTTAAGTATGACGGTGTTCTCCACTTGATATTAACGACCTTAATAATCAAATTTTGTTAACTAATTAATAATTCCATAACCTATTTTAAATTTAATTGATTAATTATACCTTTTTATGTTCATTCATAACCTTTTTGATTGATTATGAGTTTAAATTTCATTGTTTGGGTTTGTTTGTTTCATGTCCAGTTTACTTATATACATGAACGAATAATCATGTAAAATGAATATGGTTTTCCAGAATTGAAGTTATATTTTATTATTGAACATCCATAATGTTATATGGTTGTAAATTTCCTTTTTTTTCTTGGAGTGAAGATGAATTTCTATGTAAATATTTAGTGATAACGTTTTGAGTAAATTGGCGGTTTTTTATCACAAGGAACACATTTTGTATTAAAAATCAAAACCATGTGTACAATAACATTCCAGAATCATAGATGATACATAATACATATATTATGGTCCGTTTCAACTATGAAAATGGATTCATGACCATAATTGAATATGGTAACAGAAATTGAAAACCCATCGTCCTTGAATGGGGTAAATTAACACATCTTAGATGGCGTTTTTACTACTAATATAAAAAAGGGTAAAGGAGAGAAGATAATTACTTATTCAATTATTATAACAACATAATATTAAATATAAGGAACTGGAGTTTTCATAACATTTATATGAGGAGAGGTAAGTATAGAAAAGATTACGATGGAACCTGAAAACAAAGTAAAATAATTGAAAAGATGAATTTACCTCTTGAGTTGATCTTCCTTTAGAGCCTCTTAAGGGGAGAGGATTTGGTATTTTGAGGAGACCAAGGGCTGATGGATGTGGGGGAGGATCTTGGGGATATATTTTTTTTAGAATTTATAGAATTAACAAGGCTTGATAGGAGTGAATAGAAGAGGAGAGTGTGGGTGGTTTTTATTGTGGAGGGGGAAGGGTTTTCTTAATATTTTAATCATTAGTTTATTATTTTTCCATAAGACAAGTAATAGTGATGATTCTTGTGAAAAAAAATAGTAATATGTAAATTTGAGTTCTAACCAATGTCTATTTAAATCATCCATGACTCAAGCATGATGTACAAATTAGTTTATTTAGCATTTATCATAAATTATAATATTTTACTATTCACCAAAAAAATCAATTATTTTAGAAAAATAAAAAAAAATCACCCTAACCAATTATCAACATGTAGAATCCAAGAATGAACTCAATATTTTTTAAAATAATTTTCTAAATATTATTAATTTAATTTTTAATTAAAATCATAATTTACTTGAAAAATACGGATTTTAAAACTATAACTTATTTTAAAATGCTTTCAAAAATTACATAAGGTCTTATAAAATTATCTTAAAAACAGAAGACATAAAATTATTAATTTAAAACACCTTTTAGGAATATATATTTTCTTTTAAATTAATTAATTAATTATAATTATTTATTTATGATTTATAAAAATATCAATACTTTTACTATGGTCATATTATCACTTATAAGATGTCTAAATTTTATTTATACATTCAAGGTTGAGATTACTATTCTTTTAGATGATTTACTATTCATAAGGGTCATATTACTATTCATAAGGGTAGGTTACTATTCATAAGGGTCAATTACTATTCACCAAAAATTAAGTTTGTCTTATCGAACTCCAAATATCTTACTGATCGCAATCGTGTATGTTAAATTTTTAAAAATCAAATCACTAAAGTGACAATATTATGTTTAAAGGTCACATAGTACTTAGTAGTTCATTGTTTTGTGGTTTCATGTGATTATATGATATAATTTTAAGAAGTTAATTTCCAAAACATTGGTTCGTTACATTATTTCCCCCTTATGAAATTTTTCCCTCAAAATTTCATTTTGCATTATAATCCATAAACCGGTGCAGGTACTTTTCATTCATTTCCACCTCTAGTTCCCATGTTTCCTCTTCGTACTTATGGTTCCACCATAGTACTTTGACCAGGTGGGTAGTCTTGTTACATAGAACATTATCACTATGATTCAATATCTTCACTGGATGATCCTTGTAAGAAATATCATTCTTTAACTATACCACCTTTGAAAAGAGTACAAGTTAAGGGTCTGGTATGTACTTCTTTAAGAGGGATACATGAAAGACATCGTGTATTTTGTCTATGGTAGATGTAAGTGCTAGTCGATAGGCCACAACCCCGACATGATCAAGAATCTCAATGGGGCTGATGTACCTAGGACTTAGCTTTTCTTTCTTCCCAAAACTCATGACCTTATTCTATGGAGATATGCGTAGAAATACCATATCGCCAACTTTGAACACAAGGTATCATCGATGATTGTCATCATAACTCTTTTTTCAACTTTGGGATACCTTGATGTGATGTTGAATGTTTCTCACCTTCTCCACCATTTCTTCGACCATTTAAGGTCATAGCAGCTTATTCTCACTGACTTCATCCCAAAAGGCTAGTGTCTTTCACCTTTTCCTATAAAGGGCTTTGTATAGTGCCATTTGGATGCTCGAGTGGAAGCTATTGTTGTAGGAGAATTTGATTAGTGGAAGATGTTGGTCTCATCCTCCTTTGAAGTCTATAGAACTTTATATCATCATATCTTATAGTGTCTGAATAGTTCACTCAGATTGGCCATCAGTTTGAGGATGATAGGTTGTACTAAAGTGTGGTTCAGTGCTTAAAGCATGTTGGAGACTTTTCCAGAACTTTGAAGTGAATCTCGAATCTCGATCGGATATAATAGATAGTGGTACTCCATGCATCCTTACCAATTATTTGATATATATCCATGCAAGTTGGTACAATGAGAAGTCCTCTCGAATTGTGATAAAGTGAGTTGTCTTTATAAGATGATCCATAATGACCCATATAACATTGTTTCCTCTAGATGCCTTTGGAAGTCCAGTGAAAATTCCCATGGTTATTTTCTCTCACTTCCATGTTGGTAGGGCTAGTGGTTGTATCTCCCCCTTAGACTTTTTCCTTTCATCCTTCACTTGGTGACATACCAGGCACTTTGATGTATACTCAGTAATCCCTTTCTTCATATTGTCCCACCAAAATTTCTCTCGTAGTTCTCGATACATCTTTGTTCTCCCTAGGTGAATAGAAATGGTTGAGCTACGTGTGTCATTAAAAATATCCTTCTTTATTTTTGGATAATATGGTACACATAATCATGACCCAAATCTTACATCTTCTTCCCCATCAATCTTGAAATCATAGGATTTCTCATTTCTAATGGCTTCCACCCATTTCTGAATTTCCAAATATTTTCTTTGATCGTCCTTTCTTTACTCTATTAGGGATGGTTGAGAAATAATTTGAGAAAGTATTTATGATGTTAATCCCTTAATGATTCCCATGTACATCCTCCTCAAATATAATAAGATTGGATCCTTTTTAATAGTCATCATTGATAAAGATGCAGGATCCTTTCTACTTAGAGCATCTGCCACCTTGTTTTCCTTACTGAGATGGTAATGGATTGAGGAGTCATAATCCTTGATGAGATCTACACATCTTAATTGGTTCATATTAATATATATTTCTTTGAATATATATTTGATACTCTTGCGATTAGTATATATCTCACACTTCTCCCCATAGAGATAATGCCACCAGATTTTAAATGCAAAGATCACAACTACAAACTCTAGATCATGTGTAGGATAGTTTTTCTCATGGATTTTCAGCTTCCTTGAGGCATAAGATATAACTTTATCATTTTTCATCATTACACAGCCTAATCCCTTCTTTTAATCATCATTGTACACCATAAAGAGTTATCTACTTATTGGGAGTGTGAGTATTGGCGCAATGATGAGCCTCTTTTTCAACTCCTTAAAACAGTCTTCACATTCTTGAGTCTAGAAGAACATCACTCCCTTCCATGTTATCTTGTCCATTGGGTTTGAAAATTGTGAGAAGTTCTTCAAAAATCATTGATAATACCTAGCTAGACCCAGAAAGTTGTGGATCTTCGTTACAGATGTTGTCTTAGGCCACTCTTTAATTGCCTTCCTCTTGGAAGGGTCCACAGATATACCTTTGATAGTGATAACATGCCTTAAGAATGATACATCCTCCATCTAGAACTCACATTTACTGTAATTTTCATACATATTATCCCTTATAATAGTTTTTTAACATAGTATTAAAATGCTCCTCATGTTCCTCCTTGATCTTAGATTATATCATAATATCATTGATAAATACTACCAAAAATTTGTCAAGGTAATCTATAAACACTATATTCATTAAATCCATGAAAATTACTAAATTATTAGTGAGACTGAAGGAAATCACTATGAACTCATAGTTTCTATACCTCATTCAAAAAGTAGTCTTGGGAATATCTTCCTTCCTTACCTTTAATTGGAGATATCCCAACTGAAGGTCCACCTTAGAGAAATAACTGGCCCCACAAAGCTGATCGAACAAGTTATCTATATGTGGTAGGGGATACTTGTTATTTATCATGATTTTATTGAGCTCTCGATAATCAATAAAGATGATCATTGATCCATACTTCTTCTTAACGAAGAGAACCGGCGCACCCCATAGTTAAGAACTCAGACATATAAGACCCTTCTCCAGATTCTCCTATAACTGCTTCTTCAGCTCCTCCCACTCATCAGTGGCCATTCTATAAGGTGTATTTGATATAGGTAGAGATTCAGGAATAAGTTCAATTTAGAACTCAACCTCTCTATCTAGAGGAAGACCATGCAACTCTCCAGGGAATACATCAGTGTAATCCCTCTAGATGAGAATATCTTTGAGTGATATTCACTCCTTTGTCACAATCATTTGATCTAGAAATGCTTGATCATAAGGAATTAATATCCACACTTGAGACAAGGATTCTAAAGGAGATTCAACTTCCTCCTTACACTTTTATATAATTGGAGGATGCTTTGGGATGTAAAGAGTGATCTCCCTTTACCAAAATTTGATGTTGGATTTGTATAAAGATAGTTAATCCATACCCAAGATAACATCAAACTACACTAAAGGAAGTATGATAAGATTTAATGGGAGGTTCAGTCCAAAAAAATTTCTTGGGGAGGTGTTATTAATCTTGGATGAAATAATTTTTCCATTCGTTATTCTCACATATAACATATCCTCCAAATTTTGAGGTGGTGTTTGAATAGTTCTACTAAACTTGAAAGATATGAAAGAATGCGTTGAACAGAATCAAATAGTACGTTCACTATTATTCAATGAATAACTAGCATACCTATCACTGCATCGTTGTTTCACTCCACCTCTACAGTAGTGATAGTATAAGCTCTTCTTTATTACCTTAGAGGTTGTTGATGATTTCCTCTGACAACCCTTAGCTTAGGGAAATTGTTCACATAATTCCCATGTTCCTTGTAGTTGTAACACTACACCATTGGCTGAGTGTTTATCTGAACCTTACTTTCTTTTTCCACATTAGCGGGATTCTTTATATCCTATCGGCATTTTTTAGCCAGATGTCCCAACTTTCCACATTTGAAGCAATTTATGGTTCCCTTTAGATAGTTCCCAATATGATTCTTCCCACATTTTTTACACATGGGATGGACGGGCTTCTTTCCATCATGGAATTTATTTGCAGAACCAACCACATTAGATTCCATTTTCCTCTTTTTGTCACTGGTCCCAAGATACCACTGAGAGTCTCTAATCTCCATTTTGACCTTAAGGGCATAATATACAATATCCTTATAGCTATTGAAGTCTTGAATCACCAACTCTTTTCATTTACTCGGCTTTAGTCCACTAAATAAGTGATCCACCTTGCTTTTGGTGTTCAAGACAAATCCATATGTGTACCTTTAAAGCCTTGTGAATTTTTCTTCATATGCCCCGATGGACTCATCTTCCTTCTTCTTGAGTCTGAGGAACTCTCTTTCCATCTTGATACATAGGGTTCAAGGAAAATATTTATTGAAAAATATTTTTCTTGAATTCCTCTCATTCCATGGAATCAATTTCCTCCTGTGGATTCGTATTCTTGATTAGTGTACACCATTGATCATATTTCCCATCAAAACTATAGATCATCAGTAAGAATTTATCTTCTTCTGAGCACTTGAGGACAAAGAATATCTTTTTAATGGATTTAATCAACTTTTCTTCGAGGAGGAGATCAAAAGACCCACTAAACATGGGAGGTCTTTGCTGTATGAAGGATTCAAGGACAACTTGGTCGTTATTTAGAGGAGGAGGGTGTTCCAAATGATTCAAGATATTATTCATAACTTGAGCCTACTGAGCAAGTGCTATCATGAAGTTTTGAGCACCTGTTCCCATCATATCTGGCATATAATTAAGAAAATCATCACATTCCATATCACATTGATTGTTCGCACATGTTCTTCTATTTCCCTTTATTAACGAAGAAAAATAACATACAATTAGAGGGCTTGAATACTTGTCTATTAAGCTTAAAAAGGAAACTTTGAACATAAAAGGATAAAATTGTAAAGAAGAATTATATCCTAACTTGTGATTCCCTAGGTTTCAATATAGGTTATCCTTAATCTATTTATTAACTTATATTATTATGGGATCTTTTTTACATTTCCTTAATAATGGTTTGTACCAAGATCATGAATTTACCGAAGCATATCCCTCGAGAGTGTCAAACCAAGAGTGCAACAAGGCTCATTATCGTGCACCAATTCCCATTCGGGTCTAGATCAAAGTGGTGTTTTCAGGTTTGACCCCTAGATACATATGTGTTAGAGCCACCTATACCTATTTGTATCCATACAAGTATGTATTTTCTTGATAATCCACTTACTCTATATTTACCGAAATTTAGGGGTGTTTTCTTATACTTAGTCTCATACATAAGGTTCTTAATAAAGTTCTCTATTCCTAATATCCAAAAATAACTAGACCACCATCTGATACCAACTATAGAGGCCCTAGCCTTTTACATATAACATTACATGATTTTAAGTATAATTATACATCAGAGTAGAAGTCAAGGATCATAAAGTCTAGTGTCTTGGAAGACTAGGTACCTAAAACTGAAAACATGGAACTAAATAAATCATTTATTTATTTAATCTTAAAAATGATCTCCTAACTTTCATTGTGATCAAACATCGGTATAGGGAACCCTAGGGAACACATGAATAAAGGGATGAGCTAAATAGCCTAGTAAGGGAATAACCATAAGAACAAATCATTAGCATGTGGGATAAAAGGCATGACATGATGATATAAAAAGGAATGTAACATATGGAACCATAACATATAAACATGGAATCATATAAACATGGAGTCATAGTAAGGTGGAAACAATATAAAACATGAATTTAGCATGAGTCAAGGCTAATCGCCAAGACCGTTACACATGGTAGAACAAGACAAGGCTAACGGCCAAGATCGTCGCACATAACATCTCATGAGACTCAACTTTACCCAATAAATTGAAGAACTATCTAGGTGAATCCATATTAACTTATCATGAATATGTTTTTCACATAAATAATCGTACATAATCTGTCATATATAAACATAAGGTTTACCCATATAAAGAATTGGGTACCATAATCATGTAATAAAGCATAACAAATGGTCATCTCATAAAAGTGTCCATGAAAGAAAGGAACTAAGATATACATAGTCATTTGTAAGGTAAAATAGGTATATATCATGGTAAGTGATGTTAAGTATAAGTTACAGCATGTAAAAAAAATATTTAAGAAATTTTAGCATTAAAACATTTTGTGCAGTTTTAAGGAAAATATTATAGAGCCTTTAAAATAGAAAAGGGAAAATCATTTATATAAAACCAGAAGTAAACCATGAAGGTTTCCATAATAAAAAGACCGATTTTATAAATACAATGGTGTCTTAAAACAGAATATAGAGTTCACTTGAAATTGGTTAAGAATTTGGGAAGTTCCCTCAAAACAGGTTTGCTTATCATGAAGTATTGAGGAGGGAGTCACTTAAAAACATGTATATCCTCCAAAAGAGAATGCTGAAATGGTCTTGATAAATTAATTTGGAACATGTACATAGAATTTATAAGATTCACATAAAAAAGATAAGATAACTTCATTTTGGTAAAAGAAAGATAAGGCAACCCGGAGGAAGAAAGGAGGTTCGGGTGGAAACCCCTACGGATTATCAACATGGTATCAGGTGTACTTAAGAGGGTTTAATGAGATATAAATGGGTTTATAATCACTTATAAATCATGAGGGATGTATGGGTAAGGTGTGAAATAATACCTCGTCATTAGGTATTACACATAAAAGGGCATAACATTGAGGACATTCTTGAATAAAAGTGAAATAGAGGATCCCTTACCTTAAGCCCGATGGTGTTCTCCACTTGATATTAATGACCTCAATAATCAAATTAGGTTCATTAATTAATAATTATAGAACCTGTTTTAAATTTAATTGATTTATTATAACCTTTTTAAGTTCATTCATAACCTTTTTGATTGGATATGAGGTTCAATTTCATTGTCTGGATCCATTTGTTTCATGTTCGGTTTGCTTATATACATGAATGGATAGTCATGTAAAATGATGATGGTTGTCCAGAATTGGAGTTATATTTTATTATTGAACATCCATAAGGTTACATGGTTGTAAATTTCATTTGGTTTCTTAGAGTGAAGATGAATCATTATGTAAAACTTTAGTGATAACCTTATTGGTTAATTGGCGGTTTTTGATCACAAAGAACACATTTTGTTTTACAAATCAAAACCGTGTGTATAAAAAGATTCCAAAATCATTGATGAGACATAATACAAATATTATGTTCTGGTTCAACCATGAAAATGGTTTCATGGCCAGAATTGAAGATGGTAACGAAAATTGAAAACTCATCTTCATTGAATGTGGTAAATTAACAAATCTTGGATGGCGTTTTTACTACTAATATAAAAGAAGGGTAAAGGAGAAAAGATAATTACTTATTCTGGTATCATAACATACCAGTACAGATAAGGTACTGGAGTTGTCATAAAATTTGGATGAGGAGAGGTAAGGATAGAAAATAATACAAAGGAACTTGTAAAGAAAGTAAAAGAATTGAAAAGAGAAATTTACCTCTTGAGTTGATCTTCCTTTAGAGCCACATAAAGGGGGAGGATTTGGTTTTTGTGGAGAAAAGGGGATGTTGGACGTGAGGGAGGAGCTTGGGGGGATATTTGGTCATAATTTAGGGAAGGATCAAGGCTTGAGAGGAGGAGAGTGTGGGTGGTTTATATAGTAGAGGGGGGAACAAGAGCCTTAGCCCAGTTTGTGAGGACTCACTAGGTGAATCCAAGAGACCCAAGATCAAATCAGGGTGGAGGCATATTTTTGGTACTATAGCAGTACTGTAGCAGGCACTGTTCGGTACTGTAGCAGCCGGAACTATTCATACATCTGGGCCTTCGGGCCACCGGTTTGGTCCTCGGGTCCTGCAAGGCTTTCGGGCCACCCAAGGCCTTCCGGTCAGTTGATTCTCAAGGCCATTTGGCCACCTTAAGGGTTTAGGGCCACCCCAAGGCTTTCGGGCCACATGAATGTAGGCCCAGACACACTACAAAAAATGAACAACCCCAGAAGAGGATTCAGAGCAGGTGCATTCACCAGAGCAGAGCCAAATGAATTGTCAGAATGAGAGGGTATGGATATGACATCGGTACTAGCCTGTTCTTGCATGGGAAGTCTAGCCAAACGGCCATGCAAAGGTGGAGAGCTACTATCATGATACAAATGCTGGGGAGGGGCAGTTCCTTGTAGACAGTCTGGTTGAATTCTCTAAGACCTTCGGGTCATGTAATCTCCTAAGCCTACAGGCCATGAAATATCTGAGCCTACGGGCCTTGTAAGGGTTCCCTCTCATCCCTTGAAAGGGGGATTATCAAAAATCAATAAAAAATGAAGGCCTTCGGGCCATTCAGGTTTATAGTGGAGGGGGGAAGGGTTTTTTTAATATTTTAATCATTAGTTTATTATTTTTCCATAAGGCAAGTAATAATGATTATTCTTGTGACCAAAAACAGTAATATGTGCATGTGATTTCGAACCAATTTCCATTTACATCATCCATGACTCAAGCATGATGCAAAAATTAGTTTATTTAGCATTTGTCGTAAATTCTAATATTTTATTATTCACCAAAAAATTAAGTATTTTAGAAAAATCTGAAAAAATCACCCTAACCATTTTTCAACATGTAGAATCAAAAAATGAAATCCATTTTTCAAAAATAATTTGTCTAAATATGATTAATTTAATTTTTAATTAAAATCATAATTTACTTGAAAAATTTGGATTTTAAAACTATAGCTGATTTTATAATGCTTTCAAAAATTACATAAGGTCTTATAAAATTATCTTAAAACTAGAAGACATAAAATTATTAATTTATAAACACCTTTTAGTAAAATACATTTTATTTTAAATTAATTAATTAAAAATAATTATTTATTCATGACTTACAAAAATACCAATACTTTTACTATTGTCATATTATCACTTATAACATGCCAAAATTTTATTTATACATTCAAAGGTGTGGTTACTATTCTTTTTGGACGATTTACTATTCATAAGGGTCATATTATAATTCATAAGGGTAGGTTACTATTTATATGGGTCAGTTACTATTCACCAAAAATTAAGTTTGACTTATCGGACTCCAAACATCTTACTGATCGCAACTGTGTATGTCAGATTTTCAAAAATCAAATCATAGAAGTGACAATATTTTGTTTCAAGGTCACATAGTACTTAGTAGTTCATTGTGTTGTGATTTCATGTCATTATATGACATAATTATAAGAAGGTAATTTTCATTGATAAAACATTGGGTCATTACAGGTAGATCTCAAATGGAAACCCAGATCAAAAGTTATGGCCGTTTGAAATTTGAGTTACGTTTTCAACTTATTTTAGATCTTTTACTAATTTTTTTAATTTTTGTGTCTTAAAATTGTTATTAAATGATTATTAGTCGATGATAATTATCAAAATATGAATTAATAATATTTGTTAAAATATTTTTAAGTCATTTTCACTAAATTTCTTATATATTAAATGTAAATGTCAATTTATACTTATCTAAAACTTATTTAAACAATATATATTATATTTATATCAATATAAATATATTTATATATTTATATATTTATATATTTATATATTTATATATTTATATATTTATATATTTATATATTTATATATTATTTTTAATGTTTTTTTGAAATATACCCTTTAATAGCGCTGGTAAAAACATTGATAAAGAACTCTCTTTATCGGTGCTAATAAAAAAACGTTGATAAAAGGGGTCATTTTACAGGGATAAAAAAAGTGCTGATAAACGAGGACCTTTATCAGCGCTAAAAAAAGGGCTGATAAAGGGGTACTTTTAACATCACTTTTTTTAGCACCGTTAAAAGTACCCTTTATCAGGACTTTTTTTAGCACTGATAAAGGTGTCCCATTTATCGATGATTTTTTTAGCTTTGTTAAAGGGTGGCACTACGAAAAACCAATTTTTTTAGTAGTGGCGACATGCATTTCAAATCAAATAACTCGTAGTACCATGGTCAAATGACCTAAGATGCGTTAGTTACTATCTAAAGGATCCTCACACATCTCATCAGTGATCATGACTAATAAACAGTGTGTATACACAATCAAAACCCTGATAGGGAAACCCATTACAGGCAATCCCAATAGGGGAACTCATCATAAGAATCTTGAGTCGACTTAGTTTAGTTATTGTTGTTATCATAAATCCAGTGTTAAGGGATCAAGATCCTAGTGTGTTTTTCCGAGCCACATACTAAATACTAAGGCACCCATGTGCTTCAATCAATCAATCAATCAATCAAATTAGCAATCAATCATTTTAAAGCATTTCAAAATAGAATTTCCCAGTTTCAGTATTCAACATGCCTTTTTCATTTCAAAACCAAATCATAGGTTTTCATCATTTCATTTTATTTCACATAATCATTCAATTAAACCCATTTTTTCAAAATCAACATCAAATAATTTCATCAAAACAATTCCAAAATCAACCTATTTATTTTCATAAATCCATCCCACAATTCCAATTCCATTGGAATTGGGGTCTTTTTCTAAATTTCCATGATCATTTCCAATAAAAGATCAAATCATCTCAAATCCATGTTTTTAAATCATTTAAAAAATCTTTTCCAATCAATCATGAAATATAGGGTTTCAATTGAATGAAAAAGTCTTATGGAACCACCTAGATTTTACCCCACGATCAAGGACAACACCTGTAACGGGATCGCCAATGAAGAAAAAGGTGAAAGTGATCTAGAAATGCAACCTAGAATCATGGTCCAACAAATTGGAGTATATATCCATCAATGACGTGATGATCCATCACTCTCTAAGGAGGAGAGAAAGAAAGATCATAAGAAGCTACATGGGAGGAGATCCACTTACCCGGAGGAGGTTGAACGAAATCAATGACGCTTTGATCCACCAAGAAAAGGGGTTTGGATGGGCCAAAATCACCTCTTTGTAGCCTCCAAGAATGAACAAAATGTGTTAGAGTTGAATGGGGTGATTAGCAACCTAATCCAGGGGTTCGGAATTTTTAAAATAAATTTCAGAGGAATGAAAACTCGCGCACACAGTTTTCTATGTAGAGTCGCTCATTTAGAAAAATTGTGTTCAAAATATAACTTACTCTGTCTCACGTTTTGTCAGAAATGAAAAACAAAATTTATTTTTTGAGGGCGTGCAGAGGCCTCCTCCGATCTTCACCTGCATAGGGAACGAACTAGACAATAATTTAATATATTTTCATTCAGCCTCAGTACCAGTATCTCTTTCTCCCAGATCAGTTAATGGTACTATGCATTTCAACAACTTGTGGCTCGGGTGTTGGGCTTGGGCCTGGGTTTCTTCGTTCAATTTAAATCGTTCAAGCTCCTCAATCTTGGTTCTTCTTCAACTAGAAAATGTGCTCGGGTTTTGGGGTTTTACTTCAACGTCGATCGAGCACAAGCATGACTTCAAGATTCTTCAGCGGTACGCTTCGGTGGAGGCTTGGCTCTTCCTCGTCGTTCGAATCAGGGGGCGATTTGACCCATTTGTTCTTCATCCATGGTTCTCCAGTTGATTCGAGATTCGGGGTTCTTAGGGTGTTGGTTTTTTAGATCTTCAGTGAGCTCAGGTTGTCAATGGTGGCTCGGCTAGGGCAATGCGATATTTGGTATTCTCCGGTAAGCCACGATGACAGTTCTTCTTCCTACTTCAATATGATTTCTTCGATTTGCCTAACCACTGGTTCTATAGATGTGGTTGGTTCAGGATCTTTCATAGCTCAGTTTGGTGTCATCGGAATACGCGGCACGACTTCATCCTCATCAATGGTTAGCTCGGGGGATCCTATCTTCTTCGGTCATATGCGGCACTAGAAGCTTCTTTGGATTCCACGAGCGGCGATCATCGGTTTTTTATCATCATTTAGCATCTTCAAGCGGCGTGGGATTTGACCTTCTATTCAAGATCTATGTGTGGTTTTTCTTCAAGCTTGGTCAATGGTCATCTTCTTCAGAGTTAAGTCATTGGCAATTGGTTCGGTTCCATCCCCCTTGCGAGCTTTGGTTCAGATCTCCATCGGTGCAAGAGGGTGGCGCGGACCTTGGAAAATATGTTGTGTGGTCGATTGGATTCCATACGGTTGATCTCATCCTTTTGATTTTTTTCCGTTGTAGTCAATTGTGGAGAGGAATATTCCATGCAGTTTCTTGGTTTTTTTGTGTCACGCCTAAATGTCTTAGCCAAATTTTACACTCATAGTCAATTTGCACAAGTTCGGTCGATCTAGAAGTTTGCCAAAAAAATCATCCACATCAATTTGAAAATTACTTCATGCGGTCGATTGAATACTTTCGGTCGATCATTGAATTTACCATATTTTTGGTGTTGGGATCGAAAATCACTTTGAAAAATTTTAGATTTCCCTGCACAAAACTATAAAAAATGTAATTGTAGTTATTTTTTTAAACAGATCTTAACAAAATGAATGATAAAGCATTTAAAAATCAGAATTTCAACCTTCGAATAATTAAGTCTAAAATCATTTCAAATTCATTAAAATTAACCAATTCAAAATCACTAAAAAAATCATGATATCCATTTCACAAATAAAATCAATTTTGTTTAGAATAATTTCAATTTCAATTTATGGATTTCATTTAATTCAAAAATAATGAATTAATTAATTAAAACTAAAAAATTAAATCCCTTTAATAATTTAAATCCAAATTTAATTAACAAATCCAAACTTCACAATTTAAAATAGAAATCTATTTCGATTTCAATATTCCTCAAAAGCCACTTCGGTGGTGGCGTGGTGGTGAAGGAGAGTGGTACAACAACGTCGTTCTTTGATAGGATCAAGATTCAATTCATGGGAGTCCGCTTTCGGGGCGAGTTTCTCCCCTAGGATCCAATCGCCTTGCTGGGTCGCTCGGTCTCAACTAGGTGAGCAAAATGAGGCGTGACCCAATGTGCTGATGGACTGCTTTGTCGAACCATCGCCAATTGGGATGTCACCCTCCAGGATGCTCTGACATCTCGGCTGGCAATGACTCCTTCCCCATCTGGGGATCTACCTCAGGGCAGTGACCTCTTCGTGGGGGAGGGGGGTTACCATGTGTGGAGGGTTCGAAAAAGCCGCACATGGGAATTCCCTTTCTTGAAAAGAAAAAAATATATTCTTCAAAATCAATGTAAGGCCTTTTCATTATCTCCAAAAAAAAGAATACATCATTGAAAATCAATAGTTGGGTTGTATATTAATTAAAGTACAGATTCTAAAATTAACAAAAAATCGAATTAATTTGGGGTATTTAAAATGGATAACAGACAAAAAAATCAAATTTATGGCACAAATCACTTTTGATTTCAATGTGCATACCCTTGTTGCATTTTTCACATGAATGTTTTCCTAAAATGATTAAGATGTATTTCATCGTTTTAAAAAAAACGGCTAAAAAATATTCCCTTAACATTTACATTTGACATGGAAGATGGGATTGATTTGGATCATTAATTACAATATCATGTGCCACACACACACACATATATATCAATGCGTTAATTTAATTGGAAACTTTTGGGATTTGGCTTCGCATTTTGCCAACAATGCATTTCATCTATGATCCATCACAAATTTATGTTTTTCAAATTTATTATGGTTCAATTGACATTTAATCCATTTCTCAACATATATTTTGTCTATTTATATTTTAAAATAGAAAGTGAAAATTAATATATATACAAACACACACATATATATATAAACAATGAGTGCATAATAAAAAAAATAATGAAATTAAAAATGAAACAAAATATACATGCACATGAATGGGACAAAGAAACAAAAAAAAAAGGAAAAGAAAATAAGAAATCTCACATATATTAAAAATATAAATTAATAAATTTCAAACCAAGTGTTCATACAATACAATTTAAAGGGGGTTCTATAATCCTGTGTGGAAAAAAATGAAAAAAAAAAACTTTTTCCCAAGGCTCAAAGTACGGCCGGAGTAACTTGCTCCGTCTCATATCATATTGCGCCAAAAATGCAAAAGATTTTTTTTTTTATTATATCTGGTCTAATGAACAAAAAAATTTCAAATGAAGATGATTGGTCACTCGCTTCAAACCACAGAACATCGGTCACCTGTCAGTTTCTAAGGTTCTCTGTCTCACCTAACCTCAATGGCGGAACGGAGGATCGGCGGACGAAGGTCGAAGTTACTGGTTGGAATCTCCCAAATCATCTTTGGTGATGGCGGGAGGGAGGACCCTCCAGGCGAAGGTAATTGTACATGATGCCCTAGAACTGGTTCAGACTCCTTCCATGCGTCAGGATTATGACGTTCCTCCCACGCCGGAGCACGTCGCTGGGTATTCTCACGCTGTACTGCGCGTACAGTCCGTGAATACCGTGCCTGGCGATGGCGTTGTCCCTGCCGATGAGCCCCATCGAGAAATGCGGCGGACCCCTCATCTGATCATTCACCCTAACCTGATTCATCTTCCAAAGGAATTACAGTGAAATTAGTGCCTCTGTGGTGAAGAAGATGACACACAGAGAGACAATATCTACCTCCAAGGCAGACGCAATGGCCGATGCCAGCGCCAATCGGAGCACGTACGCTTGGGAAGGCGACTCCGTCGGAAGGTCAAACACGACCTGCCATGTGGTTCCCTTGTATCCCCCATGTGATTCTTTCCTGCGAATGGGTTGTTCTCTGAGGGCTTGAATTTCCATTTCAGTAGAACAAAATAGGTTAACGACGAAATTACCTGGTAACCTGGGCGTAGAACCAGTCCCGCTGATAGTCAGTCATTCCCACCGTGTAGATGAGGTCTTATTTTGGGTACAGTTCCGTGTAACGCTCCCACATCCCATACTGCCTGAACCTGCAACTTAGAGGCGATAAGATTTTTTTTTTACATTTATTCAAAAAAATAATTTTAAAAATACCACCAGGTTAAAAATATATTTTTTACATCTCAAAGGAGACACACCATGTGCCGCCTTTGGAGAATTTTAGCGCTAAAGATAGGCGGTCCACAAGGTGCCGCCTTTGGACAAAAAAATAGTAAAAATTTTAATTTTAACTTAGTCCTAACTTTTCTATAGCATTCATATGCATTCCAGCAATGAAAACCACAACCAGCTTCTGTTCTTTACACACAATAGAAACTTCTTTGCAATTTTGTCATGCCCCTGAGTATAAATCAACCTCAAAAGCTCTAGATAATTTTTCTTGGTAAGGTGAGATGAGAAGGGAGGTATTATACCATCAGGAAGAGAGATTTTAGGAATGTGAAATGATATGACAAACCTTTAGATGAAATGTGTCATTTCCCCATTAGATGTGCATATTCCTCCAAAATTTTCAGGATGGAGATAATCCAACTTAAGTTCCACATAGCCTTATTCCTTCCATGGATTAATGTCAAACACTTCATCCCATTTGTTTACTTTATGGGGAAGTAAAACCTCATTCCTTTGAATATGCACATTACCATGGACATATACAATCAGCATTTTGCAAGAAAAACTATTAATCTCATGTTCACTGAAATACCCCTTAACGTAAGAATGATACAAATAGTGTAAGTACCCAATAACATGCCTCCATTCCATTTTGACTGGGTTATGTGGAATATTTGGTGTTTTCATCTGATTAATAATTTAAAAGGTTTCAAAACCACCTTCTTGAAACTCAAAAATGTTTCAAGTAAGTGACTTTGAAAGCCCATAAAATATAAACTATAAGATCTATTGAAATGAAACTTAAAACATGGATTAAACATATAATAAGTATTTGAAAATAAAAACCATTTATTAATAATTTTCGATTAAATACAATTATAAGCTTTCAAAAACACTTCTTGCAACTCAAAAATATTTCAGATATGAGACATTGAAAGCCTATAAAATATAAACATAACGACTCATATAAATGAAACTTAGAACATAGATTAAACATATAAGAAGTAGTAGAAAAGTAATTAGTTAATTCTGGTGAGGGGGAAGACCGTTAGACCCTGGAATTGAAGGATAATGAGGATGACAAGGAAACATCAACCCCCCCGCCCACCCCTTCCACCCATTCAACTAACTTCGGTAACACATAGAGAAGTAGCTTTTCAAAAAATGAAATGTCACACCACCACAGCTTCCTACATCCATATTAACCTCCCAATTCAGTTTCATTAAATTTGGAAAACCTCAATTTTTACCAATGTCAAATATGCACTATTAAACCACCACTTTCAACCCTCGCCTCAAAAATACAAAATCCTTTAAGGGATGAGAAATGATTCGGGGAATTTTAAAACATTGGGTGCCTTTCAAAAATGAGCTCCTCATAACATTGGGTGCCTTTCAACCCCCAATTCAGTTTCATTGAGGAGCTCCGTATTGAAAGATTTTCAATTACATATACCTTAATCTAACATTAAATATTAACTAATTAAAACATTAATAATATAACTATTTATTTCTTTTCTTTAAATAACTACTACTACATACTTAAATATTTAAAATTAAATAATTACAATTAAATAAATATATAACATTAAAATAAAAAAATACCTCTAAATGAAGCTCTACACAAAAATCTTGTACTCCTTGAATCTCCGGAAGCACCACAATGGAAAACTCAACTTAGAGAGATGAGCTCTCAAAATTTTAGAGAGAATAGGGATTTGTGAGTGAGGGAGGATGGGTGGGGCGGCTCCCTTTTATAGGGATTTTTTTGGTGAAGGCGGCATCTAGGCAGCCGCCTTCAGCCATTTGAAACATGAAAGGCGACTCTTCCAAAGCCACCTTTCTCAAAAAACAATTCAAAAGGTAGGCACTGGTGTGCCGCCTTTCTTTTCCCCAAAGGCGCAAGGCGGTTTCTGGTGAACCGCCTTTGGCCCGGTAGAAACTGAACCGAAGGGGGCACACCATGTGCGGCCTTTAAGATGTAAAAAAAATATTTTTAACCTAGTGGTATTTTTAAAATTATTTTTTTTTGAAAAAATGTACAAAAAACTCAGGCGATAACTATGATAACCCCCACCTGTAGTTTCTGATCATCAAATATGTCGGCTGGCGAAGGTAACCTGTCGTGCTTGTTGTAGAGGGAGTTCACATATTAAGGGCTGGGGTCGGGATGAAGAACTCCTCGGCCGTCCGGTCGGGGACGCCGATCTCCCACAGGGTGGGGCCGTTTCTCGGAGGGTTGAACTGAAGAAGCCCCAGATTCGTCTTCGATCCTACATTTGAGAATCAGTTAGTGCAGGAAATTAAACTATCCATGACAGCCGAGATCTAAAGGAGTGTAGACCTGGGGCGACGGTGGCGGTGGCGTTGCTTGCGTAGTCTCCCATGGCGCCGGGAAGCCATCCTTGCAACCCGTACTCACCAGCCCTCACGTTTCTGATCATGAAGTTCCCATGCTCTTCTGCCACCGTCCAGAATTGATACCCCTACGCACATAGACAGAAGCTTAATCCAAATGGTAAAAACTGAAAGGACTCTATTGTAAATAAAGAAGGAAGCAGACCTTGCTTTCTGTCTGCCATGAACCGGGGGTCCCCGGAGAGCTAGCCCAACGCGAGCATTGGCCGCTGGCCGACAACCGGAGAGCTTTCCATACTTAATACATGAAATCTTTGTTCGGTATAATAAATTCTTCAGTAATATTGTAACGACCCAAAGTTTCATTAATTTAAAAACTCTCTTGATCTAGTTAAATGTCTCTTTATATAAAATGTTTTTATAATATGTCAACTTCTTTGGTTTTATGTTAAGAATTTTGACCGTTATTAATATAGTCGTTGAACAGTGATCACATGATTAGTATAAATATAGGACCTTAACAAATCCAATTTACTCACACAAAAGAAGTGATAGCCTCATCCCGCAGAATTGCCCCATACGAAGCCCATTTTTCGGAGCTCGGAAAAGAGGTGGAATCCTTGGGCTTCGCCCTTGACCAAGCCCAAGCTGAGCTTCACCATGTCAAGCTCGAATGGGACCGTCTACGGGAAAAGTGGAAGTTGATAGAGATTACCACTCGAGCGATGTTATCCGAGCTACCCCAAGAGTCTGTCACGATCGCACACCTTACCCTTAGGTCTTATGCGGCTATTTTAAGGGGTTATGTAACAAATAAGTAGTACTATGTTCATGTACATTATTTTTGTATATAATAATGAATATAATTTCTAGTCAATTTTTATACATTGTAAATAGTTTTTAAAGTACAAATGGTGTTCTTAGTTATTATTTAATTAAGGAATTTATTTTATTAAATTAAGGGATTTTTGAATTAAATAATATTTTAATAAAATAATATTATTATTATTAAATTAATTTTTATTAAATATAAATGATCTTATAATTTTATGAATGCAATTAAAATTTTATATTAAGGTTTGAAAGCCATTTCTGTCAAAACCTGTGAATTTTCAATAAATGTTGGTTTTTATTTTAAAATTGAAAATTAACATATTTATAAATTGTTTTTGATAAAATAAATGTCATTTCTAGAATCAGGACGTCTAAATTATCAAACGGTGAATTTTTCAAAATTTTCTGAGACAGTGAAATTTTTGGGTAAAAATTAAATACCGTTTAAATATATAATGTGTTTTATGACATCATAATGACCCAATGGTGATGTAATAAAATACCATAATCCTTATGTTCGGCCAATATATGTTTTATCATTAAAATAATGTGATTTTGGGTTTTTTTGACTTACTTTAATGGACCCCTCAAGACATATTCAACACTTTTCCTTTTTAAAGTAATTTCCATAGGAGTGTGACTCACCTCCACATAAGCAACCTTATTATTTTAAGAAGTTACGACTTGGGCCATATAAAATATTGTTTTCCTCTTCTCTTTTCCAAAAACCATGGGCAAAAAACATGGGATGGTTTGTGGTTTGAATTAATTTAATGTAAGGGGACCCAAACCTAAATAATAAAGAATTCCCTCACCTTTCCTATATAAACCCACCCAAGTTTCCACTTCCTCCTCACTAAAATCCCTTGGAGTTCGTCCAACCTCTGCCCTACTCTCTCCATAATCCTCCCAAGGTGCCCCAAGCTCCCAAGAAGCCTCTCACAAGCATCTCTCTAGTCTTTGGAAGCACACTTCCAAGTAAGGGTTTTTTCTTCCTTTCTCATTTTTGTCCAATTTTCTTTAAGTTGTTTTTACCTTTTAAGTTCAATTATGAATGTTGGGGTATGGTTTCTCACCTCCATCATACTGCCCTATTTATGTTTGAATGATGGCAAACCCCTTTCTCTCTCATTAAATGCCTCCCATGTACACCCGTTACTATACTGAAATTCCGAAAGGAACTTCTCTCTCCTCATTTACATTCAAGCAATAATTTTGTACCATGAATCTAAATTCCATTACAATTGTTGGTACATGTATCTATATGACCTCCTTACTGTCCATTACATGTAAATATGATGAGGAACCCCTTTCTCTCTCATCAACCATTTTTATGAATTCTTATGTCACGCCGTTATGCTGCCGAACTCGCACCGATTTTCTAAGCCAATGTCATTGTGTTGTGAATACCATGCTCATTTCTCCATCAAGGGTATTCACCATTATGCACATTTACTTATTGATTATAATGTTTCATATATTAATTCCACATTCCTTTATCGTGGAATAAATTATTATGTTTTATGAATCCATTTTTTATGATCCATGTGGCACACTTATGCATGAAATGAATTGTTTAAGAAGGGTGCGCCCTTATAGCGCTCCAATGCATTGGGTAAAGTATAGTATCATGATACGTCATGTGCAATGAGTGTTGACTCATTATAATTGAATTGCAATGAGGGTTTAGTCGTGCTGCATGTACAATGAGGGTTTAATCATGCTTTATGTGCAATGAGCCTTGGCTCATGCTAATTCCATGTTAAGTGTTGTTGACACATTTCCATGTTATGATTATCATGCTTTATGATGCCTTTATGTTCATGTTTCTTTTATTCTCTATTGATATTCCTATTGTCTAACATGTATTTTACTCCTCATGTTATTCCATGTGTACTCCCTTACTGGGCTTTATAGATCACCCTTTTCTTATGCATGTCCTCATGTTATCCCATGCAATGCTAAGTACAAGGGAATGTAGTGGTCATGTAAAGGAAGTTTTCAATAAAGATGTTGTATTTCATGTTTTAAATTTTTATGTAATGATCCTAAGCCCCAAAGACACTAAACCTCTCGATCTTTTTTGTTGTATCAAGTGAATTTTTATGTAATAAATCATTTTTATGTTGTAATAAAAAGTAGGGTTTTCATAGTTGGTATTAGAGGATAGGTTTAGTTATTTTTGGGATTAGGAAACCCTAGTAAAGCCTTAGATGCAAGACTAAGTATAATATAAAAATCCCTAGGTTTTGGTAAATACTAAGTAAGTAGTTTATCAAACAAATACATCCCTGTCTGGATACGAGCAGGTAGAGGTGGATCTGGCACAGATGTATCCTAGGGGTAAAACCCGAAAACACCGCTTTGAGCTAGACTCAAACGGGAACTGGTGCACGACAGCGGGCCTTGCTGCACTCTTGGTTATGACACTCCCGGGGGATATGTTTTGATAAATTCAAAATCTTAGTATGAACCCTTATTAAGGGAAAAATTCCCCTAAGAATATATGTTAGAAATTAGATCATGAAAAGCCTAGATTGAAGCCTATAGACTCATGAGTTAAGGAAATAAAAGTTAATTTATGAGTCATAGACTTTTGTCTTTGGATTACCCTTTTTGTGTTACCCCTAAATTTTCTTTTATTCCAGCCAATGGCCGCTAATAGGAGGACTCGGGCTAACAACCATTGTGAAGATCAGTGTGATGACTATACTAATGAGATGCCAAATCTAATGGGAGTGAGAATTGCGAACTTTGTCACACTTCTCTCTCAGCTAACTGAAGTTTTTAATAGAAACACAGGTCAAGAGGAACGTTAAACCCCCCCTAAGAAAGAACAAGTCTCAATCGAGAGCTTCATGAGACAAAGGCCTCCTACTTTTAGTGGATCATCCGATCCCACGATCGCTGAACAATGGATCAACTCCATTGAAAAGATCTTATCCATCCTCCAATGTTCTGAACAAGAGAAGGTTATCCTGGATTCTTATCGTATGGAGGGTGAAGCTGATCAATGGTGGACGTTGATCAAAAATAATAAGCCTGAGGAGGAGATCGAGGCTTTGTAATGGAAGGATTTCCAGAAGATGTTCTTCGATAAATATTTTCTGCGCACCCTCCGGCTTAAGATGGAAAGAGACTTCCTTTCCCTCATGAAAAAAGATGAAGAATATGTTGGAGCGTACGAGGAAAACTTCACAAGGCTTTCATGATACGCTTCCGGATTTTTCGTTACCCCTGAATGCAAGGTTTACCGCTTCTTTGGTGGGTTGAAGCCTAGCTTGCGGAAAGCATTAGCGATCCGTGACTTCGACAGCTATGAGGAAATTGTCTGATGTGCCCTCAAGGTTGAAATGGAGATCGGGGAATCACATGGGTATCATGGGGACAAGAATCGTAAGGTGAACTTCAATGCTGGTGGTCTGATGGATAAATCCAACGGTGTTAAGAAGATCCAGCACCCCACTTGCCAAAAGTGTGGAAAGAAGCACCATGGAAATTGCCTTAAGGGGACGATAAAATGCTTCAAGTGTGGAAGAGAAGGGCACCTAGCTGTTAACTGTCGGCAAGAAGGACCCGCGACTGCGACAGAGGAGTGGAATGCTCCGTTCGAACCTCAACGCATTGTTCAATGCTACAAATGCAAAGAACCAGGTCATTTTTCAAATCAGTGCCCTAATACAAGGGTTATGGGAGGCAACCAACAACCTCCAAGACAGCAAGGAAGAGCTTTCTCCATCACTTCTGCAGAAGTGAACCCCGACAACAAAGTTGTGACAGGTACGCTAGTTATTCATTCAAGAATAGTGAACGTACTTTTTGATTCAGGTTCTATGCATTCTTTTATATCTCGAAAGTTTAGTAGAACAATCCCAACACCACCACAAATCATGGATGTAAAGATGTCGGTGAGTACAGAAAATGGGGAAATCATTTCATCCCATGAATATAAGTCCTCCCCTATTATAATCTGTGGATTTAATTTCCCGGCGAACTTCATCGTACTCCCACTGGTGGAATTTGATGTAATTCTTGGCATGGAATGGATTTCCTTATATAGATCCAACATAAATTGTCGGGAGAGGGAAATCACAATCCATATGGAGAATCGACCCCCAATTCTTTACAAGTGTCAGGAGGAAGATGAATCTCCTTTAGCCCCATCATCTCAATAATGGATATTACTACCTTATGAGCACGCATATCTGGCTCAGATGATTGAGTCTAAGTAAGAAACAATCCTTGAAGAAATGCCTATTGAGAGGGAATTCGCTGAAGTGTTTCCCGAGGAACTGCCTGGTCTTCCTCCAAGAAGAGATGTTGAGTTCTCAATTGAACTTATACCTGAGGCTCTACCAATATCCAAGACTCCATATAGAATGGCTGTTGTAGAGATTAAAGAGATGAAGAAACAACTACAGGAGAATCTGGATAAATGGTTTATACTCCCAAGTGCTTCACAATGGGGTGCACCAGTCCTCTTCGTCAAGAAGAAGGATGGGTCAATGCAGATTTGCATCGATTATCACAAACTTAACAAAATCACGATAAAAAACAAGTATCCTCTCCCAAGAATCGATGACTTGTTTGATCATTTGCGTGGAGCACAATACTTCTCCAAGGTGGATTTGTGGTCGGGATATTATCAAGTAAGGGTGAAGAAGGAAGATGTCCCCAAGACTGCTTTTCATACAAGATACGGGCACTATGAATTCATAGTAATGCCTTTTGGACTCACCAATGATCCAGCAATATTTATGGACTTGATGAATAGAGTCTTTTGAGATTACCTTGAAAAATTTGTGGAAGTATTTGTAGATGATATTCTAATATAGTCCAAAACCAAGCTGAATCATGAGGAGCATTTAAAAACTGTACCAGAGACTTTGTGCAAGGAGAAGCTCTATGCAAAGTACAGAAAGTGTGAGTTCTGGTTGAAGGAGTTCTCATTCTTGGGACATATCATCACAAGCAATTGAATATCTGTGGACCCCTCCAAAACAGATGCAATTGAGGGATGGCCGAGGCCAACATCGGTAACGGATATCCATAGCTTCTTGGGGTTAGCTAGATATTATCGGCGATTTGTGAGAAATTTCTCACGATTGTCCAACCCTTTTACCAAGCTAACTCGAAAGGGAGTAAAGTTTTCTTGGAGTGATGAATGCGAAGAAAGCTTCAAGGAGTTTAAAAGGAGGCTTATCACTGCGCCCATGCTCACTTTACCCACAAGTGGGGAACTTTTTTTGGTATTCAGTGATGCTTCAAAGAAGGGCTTAGGCTGTGTATTGATGCTGAATGATAAAGTGATATACTATGCCTCAAGGCAGTCGAAAATCCATGAGTGAAACTATCCAACACATGATCTGGAGTTGACGACTGTGATCCTTTCCTTGAAAATCTGGCGGCATTATCCCTATGGAGAGAAATTTGAGATATATACTAACCACAAGAGTCTTAAATATATATACACACAGAAAGAGCTTAATATGCGCTAGAGAATATGGATAGATCTCATCAAGGATTATGACTGTTCAATACATTACCACCCTGGGAAAGCGAAAAATGTGGCAGATGCCCTAAGTAGAAAAGACCCAACAATTCTATCAATGATGAGAATTGAGAAGGATCCAATATTCTTAGACTTGATGAAGATGGACATGGGAATCAAAGATAAGGGAACATCATCAATCATTTCACAAATGATTGCTCAACCGTTTCTTTTGGAATGGTTAAAGGATGCTCAAAAGGATGATGTGGGAATTCAAGAAAAAGTGGAAGCTATCAAAAAGGGGAAATCCTCGGAGTTTAATGTTAATGAAGAAGGAATTGTTCAGTTTGGGAAAAGACTATGTGTTCCATCAAGTCTGGAGTTAAAGAAGGAACTTTTGGATGATGCACATAGTTCAAATTTCTCGATTCACCCCGGGAGCACAAAGTTGTATCGAGATCTCCGAGAAAACCTTTGGTGGGATAATATGAAGAAGGAGATTGCCGAATATACATCAAAGTGCCTGGTGTGTCAGTAAGTGAAGGCAGAGAGGCAGATGTCTAAGGGGATGATGCAACCATTTCCCATACCAGAATGGAAATGGGAGAACATCACCATGGACTTTATCACCGGACTTCCAAGGACATCCAAAGGCAACAATGCAATCTGGGTTGTTGTGGATCGTCTAACAAAGACTACACACTTCATTGCTATTCGGGAGGATTTTTCATTGGATCAACTGGCGCAGATATATATCAGTGAAGTGGTAAGGTTTCATGGAGTACCACTATCTATTGTGTCTGACTGAGATCCAAGATTCACCTCTATGTTTTGGAAGAGTCTTCAACATGTTCTGAATACTGAACTGAACTTCAATACGACCTATCATCCTCAAACTGATGGCCAATCCGAGCGGACTATCCAAACACTTGAGTATATGTTGAGAGCGTGCTCAATGGACTTTAAAGGAGGATGGGATCAACATCTTCCTCTGGTTGAGTTATCTTATAATAACAGTTTCCACTTGAGCATCCAAATGGCACCATATGAAGCCCTGTATGGGAAAAGGTGTAGAACACCGGCATGTTGGGATGAGGTCGGTGAACGTAAGCTGCTTGGACCAGAAATGGTCGAGGAAATGGTGGAGAAGGTAGAAACCATTCAGCATCATATCAAGGAAGCTCAGAGTCGACAGAAGAGTTATGCAGATAATCGTCGACGAGACCTTGAGTTTAAAGTTGGAGACATTGTTTTTCTACGCATATCTCTGTGGAAGAAGGTCATGAGGTTTGGAAAGAAAGGGAAGTTAAGTCCAAGGTACATCGGCCCCTTCAAGATTCTTGATCGTGTTAGGGAGGTGGCCTATCGACTAGCACTTCCACCTGCTATGTCAAAAGTACATGATTTCTTTCATGTATCCCTCTTAAAGAAGTACATACCGGACCCTTCACATGTACTCTCTTCCGAGGTGGTACAATTGGAAGATGATCTTTCTTATGAGGTGCAACCAGTGAAGATCTTAGATCGTAGAGAAAAAGTTATACGAAATAAGACAATGCCCCTCGTCAAGGTGTTGTGGAGAAACCACAGGATTGAAGAAGCGACTTGGGAATCGGAGGATATGATGAAGCTGAGTTACCCACATTTTTTTAGTGTGGGAAAAGGAAAGTTTCTAGGGTGAAATTTCATAAGGGGGGAATATTGTAACGACCCAAAGTTTCATTAATGGAAAATCCCTTTTGATCTAGTTAAAGGTCTCTTTATATAATTTTTTTTATAAGATGTCATCTTCTTTGGTTTTATGTTAATATTTTTGAACGTTTTTAATATAGTCGTTGAACAGTGATCACATGATTAGTATAAATATAGGACCTTAACAAATCCAATTTACTCAGACAAAAGAAGTGATGGCCTCATCCAGTAGAATTTCCCCATACGAAGCCCATTTGTCGGAGCTCGGAAAAGAGGTGGCATCCTTGGGATTCGCCCTTGACCAACCCCAAGATGAGCTTCACCATGTCAAGCTCGAACGAGACCGTCTACGGGAAAAGTTGAAGTTGATAGAGATTACCACTCGAGCGATGTTATCTGAGCCATCCCAAGAGTCTGTCACCATCGCACACCTTACCCTTAGGTCTTATGCGACTGTTTTAAGGGGTTATGTTACAAATACGTAGTACTATGCTCATGTACATTATTTTTGTATATAATAATGAATATAATTTCTAGTCATTTTTTATACATTGTTAATAGTTTTTAAAGTACAAATGGAGTTTTTTGTTATTATTTAATTAAGAAATATATTTTATTAAATTAAGAGATTTTTGAATTAAATAATATTTTAATAAAATAATAATATTATTATTAAATTAATTTTTATTAAATATAAATGATCTTATAATTTTATGAATGCAATTAAAATTTTATATTTAGGTTTGAAAGTCATTTCTGTCAAAACCCGTGAATTTTCGATAAATGTTGGTTTTTATTTTAAAAGAGAAAATTAGCTTATTTAGAAATTTTTTTAGATAAAATAAATGTCATTTCTGTAATCAGGACGTCGAAATTATCCAACGGTGATTTTTTCATAATTTTCCGAGATAGTCAAATTTTTGGGTAAAACTTAAATATCGTTTAA
The DNA here is from genome assembly GCA_963277665.1 of Viscum album. NCBI lineage: Eukaryota > Viridiplantae > Streptophyta > Magnoliopsida > Santalales > Viscaceae > Viscum > Viscum album. Next base: position 107,500 of record CAUJRU010001666.1, read on the forward strand.
ATATATAATGTGTTTTATGACATCATAATGACCCAATGGTGATGTAATAAAATACCATAATCTTTATGTACGTCCAATATATGTTTTATTATTAAAATAATGTGATTTTGGGTTTGTTTGACTTACTTTTCAAAGCATTAATGGACCCCTCAAGACATATTCAACACTTTGCTTTTTTAAATTAATTTCCACAGGAGTGTGACTCACCTCCACATAAGCAACCTTATTATTTTAAGAAGTTTGGACTTGGGCCTTATAAAATACTGTTTTACTCTTCCCTTTTCCAAAAACCATGTGCAAAAACCATGGGATGATTTGTGTTTTTGATTAATTTAATGTAAGGGGACCCAAACCTAAATAATAAAGAATTCTCTCACCTTTCCTATATAAACCCACCCAAGCTTCCACTTCCTCCTTACTAAAATCCCTTTGAGTTAGTCCAACCTCTGCCCTAATCTATATATAATCCTCCCAAGGTTCCCCAAGCTTCCAAGAAGCCTCTCACAAGCCTCTCTCTAGCCTTTGGAAGCACACTTCCAAGTAAGGGTTTTTCTTCCTTTCTCATTTTTGTCCAATTTTCATTGAGTTGTTTTGCCCTTTTAATTTCAATTATGAATGTTGGGGTATGGTTTCTCACCTCCCTAATACATCCCTCTTTATGTTTGAATGATGGGAAACCCCTTTCTCTCTCATTAAATGCCTCCCATGTACACCCGTTACTATACTGAAATTCCGAAAGGAACTTCTCTCTCCTCATTTACATTCAAGCAATACTTTTGTATCATGAATCTAAATTCCATTAAAATTGTTGGGACATGTATCTATATGACCTCATTACTTTCCATTACATGTAAATATGATGAGGAACCCATTTCTCTCTCATCAACCGTTTTTATGAATTCTTATGTCACGCTGTTACGCTGTCGAACTCACACCGATTTTCTAAGCCAATGCCATTGTGTTGTGAATACCATGCCCATTTCCCCATCAAGGGTATTCACCTTTATGCACATTTACTTATTGATTATAATGTTTCATGTATTAATTCCACATTCCTTTGTCGTGGAATAAATGATTATGTTTTATGAATCCATGTTTTATGATCCATGTGGCACACTTATGCATGAAATGAAATGTTTAAGAAGGGTGTGCCCTTATAGCACTCCAATGCATTGGGTAAAGTATAGTATCATGACACGTCATGTGCAATGAGTGTTGACTCATGCTAATTCAAGTGCAACGAGGGTTTACTCGTGCTGCATGTGAAATGAGGGTTTACTCATGCTTTATGTGCAATGAGCCTTGGCTCATGCTAATTCCACGTTAAGTGTTGTTGCCACATTTCCATGTTATGATTATCATGATTTATCATGACTTTATGTTCATGTTTCTTTTATGCTCTATTGAAATTCCTATTGTCTAACATGTATTGTACTCCTCATGTTATTCCATGTGTACTCCCTTACTGGGCTTTATATCTCACCCTTTTCTTATGCATGTCCTCAGGTTATCCCATGCAATGATAAGTACGAGGGAATTTAGTGGCCATGTAAAGGAAGTTTTCAATAAAGATGTTTTATTTCATGTTTTACGTTTTTATGTAATTATCCTAAGCCCCAAAGGCACTAAACCTCTCGATCTTCTTTGTTGTATCAAGTGAAGTTTTATGTAATAAATCATGTTTAAGTTGTAATAAAAAGAAAGGTTGTCATTAATATAGTGAGGGACAAGACATACATACCGATCGCAGACTTGCAGCTGGTCAGTCATTGTTCCCCGTTCATGTGTGGAAGGGAAGTCCGGGGAAACGATGAAATCGTAAGGCCAGTTAGCGGTGTTTTTTGTGGGTTTTACGAAATAAAGTATTCGGGATAGGGGATTAGGGTTCTGATATTTTTAAAACTGGGTTTGGGATGCGTGAACGGCGTTCACACATCCCAGCCCCCACTAAAGATGTGTGAACGGGGTTCACGCATCTCACAGAGAGCTCAAATGCTCCTCAAAATGTATAACTATTAATTATAAACTAATAAACTTAAAGTAAAAATTTAGAAATATTTATAAATATCAATTAAATAATAGAAAATATTGAAATAATGCTAATAATTATTAATAAATATTCATGAATAATAGATATTCATTAAATAATTATTAATAGAATGGCTTGATTATTCTCTAACATATATTGAGAAAGATATAATCTTAGCATCTTTCACTCACTCACATAATCTCAACATGTTGTTGTTATACATCTATTTCTATAAAGATCCTCATATGGTTCCATTTGTATTCTAAAGTGAAAATTGTTATTATATATGAATTCCACTAATAAATGTTGTTGATCACAATATATCTTGAAATAGATCTAGAAATATATTATCTGATCTACGAGCTTATGAATGATCCTTTTATACTTACTATTAGTTTTAGTGTGGTTAGTAGTTCAAATCTCATTTTTGTATCCAATGCTTGTTAAATAATTCCCAAAAACATCATAGTGATCTTTGGGTCTCTATTAGATATAATATAAAGATTTAATCCATGTAAACGTACCTCTTTATTTATATATTGGTATGTTGATAGAGTGTGAAATACTCTCAAATAATAATGAAGTAAGAAAGCATTGTAAATTGATCAACTATAAACTGAATGGAATTATTTATAATGTAGGTCTTTATAAAACCTATGACGAATTAGATTGTGATGTTTAATATTTTAATGGTTAATAGTTTAATCATCCTCTTTTACCTCTTTCATTCGTCCTTTAATTACTGTAAAACTAAGTTTTGAGATGCATACTCAATAATCTCACTCTTTAGATTGCGTACCAGTAGAAATTTTTTCCTTTTATAAAGTCTGAATATATATCTTCTCAAAATTGGCCAAATGAACTTTTAATTCATATTGTAGTTATTCTGATCTTCAATCACAATCATCTACTCTTCACAAATATCCATTATTCATTCAAATTCTTCTTCATGCAATTAAATGTTTGTAAACAAATATTCGTGTTCCATGATATTCTAGGATTTTACATCTAATTTTAAATCATTGAGATCAATAATATTTTTCAAGATTTCTTCAAGTTCGCGCATCTTTTCATCCAGAATCAATTTGATTTCGAAATAATTAATATAATTAATATTTATCATTTAATTTAATCATATTATTTATTATACATATATATATATATACATTGTTAGATAATTTGATAACAGTAAGACACTTATTAAAAATAGAATAGAAGTATAGATAATAGTAATACACATACAAAATGTATCATAAATCAAATCTCAACCTAATATATGCCTCTGGTGTGGATGCTCCTCTGTCCCACAACCAGGCATATACTGGATGCGTCCACGCCGTGTCTGTCTACGTCTGTGCTCTAATATATACATTGTTAGATAATTTGATAACAGTAAGACACTTATTAAAAATAGAATAGAAGTATAGATAATAGTAATACACATACAAAATGTATCATAAATCAAATATCAACCTAATATACGCCTCTGGCATGGATGCTCCTCTTTCCCATAACCAGGTGTATACTAGATGCGTCCATGCCGTGTCTGTCTACGTCTGTGCTCTGGCATACACTACGCATCCTCATCGACAGCCACCTCCACATCCTCCTGTGTGACAGGCAGTGGATGTACAGTATCACCACCTGTACCCTGGCCCGCATCTAAGGATAGTGGAAGCTGGCTGTAACTCTCACCAACATAGGAAGTAGACGGCTTCTCTGCTACGGATGACTGCAATAAAACATTGAACTCAGTCCAGTCATCATCTGTAAGTACCTGTGGATGTGCCTGAGAAGCTGGAGGAGCATCTGACTGATCATGCTGAACACCCTCCTCTAGTGGAACAATATCCTGTGGCCGAGCAAGCTGAGCAGCCTCCTCCTGTGAAAAAACAACATCCATAATAGGGTCGTCCCCCCCAGGTACATCTATTTGAGGCTCAGCAGGCTCTGCGGCCTCCGCAGCAGGTGGTGGATCAACGAAAATTCCATGATAAATCTCGTCCATCGACGGTAGCATCTATCGTACAAGGGTGTGAAAATATGATGGGTCAAAGGCAGCTCTCTCCACTATATCAGACATATGAAGTAGATGAAAAATACAAGCATCCTGCGAAAACAAATTCCGTTGTTAACTAATATGAATAAAAAATCTATTGAACAGTGGAAGGAAGAATGCATACCAAGTCATGGAAGCCCCGTCCATGCTGTGTCAGAAATATGACTGGGGACCTGATGTACCAGCCTATATAATCCATCTGATCCATAAAATGAAAATGTACTGTCCCTGCCCCTCACAATTGGGACTCCCGTCGTCTGTCCCATAACACAACATATCTGGCATGATAGCTCCTCCAATCAAAATCTCTCTTCCCTGACATCTTCAGGGAATGCAATGAATCCAACTGACTGGGCGGGTTAGGAACTGGCTGAAGGAATCCAAACTGCCTCATAACCCTATTTGTCTGATGCCACTCGACTATATGAAAATGAATCAGTGGAACCATGCAGGAGCCGATATCAAGCATCACTGTATAGTATGGGGGCAGACTATGAAGGATATCATCTGTATATGGAATCCATGTAATCTGAAAGAAAAAATGAATAATCAATTAATAAATGAATAGATGTACAGTAAAGAGTAAATATTTAACAATATAAACAATAATCACTTATATCGTCTGGTCGACTGCTGTCTAACATAAGTCTGTAGGCGTGAACATCATCTCTGGGAGAATCTGAATGTCGATGCGCCTGAATCCACATGTAGATAACATTTTTATTTTTACATTTCATAAAATAATCTTATACAATTAAGTTAGATATTAGAAGTAATTAATAACATACCAACGTCCACGTGGGTCCTCTGCTATAATATCTACGGGTAATGGCCCACGGGCATGTGGAGCTAAACGACGTATGTGCTCCCATACCCACATATGTAGAAGAACCATGGATCCTGTGATCTGCATCTTATCGATGCGACATGTGTTGCATAGGGCTCTATATGTATATGCTAGGCAGGCAGACCCCCAACTATATCGGCCTGCCTGGTCCAAATCCTCCAAAAAAGATAGATACATTAGGTGCACAAAAGTAGTAGAGTGGTCAACAAAAAGCGTGTTATCGATCAGCCTCAAAATATATGCGCGTGAAAATCGCAGCACGGTGACGTCATCAGCATCATCTGGTAAATGTGTGAAGTGCTGGTCTAACCAAGGCATCCACAATCTACCACCGATGATGGTCCTGCCATCATCCTGGACCTCTATGCCCAGAAGTCTATGAACATGCTCAAGCAAATCTGATGGAACTCAGCATGTCAAATCATGTCTGTCGATAGGGAGGCCCAACATAATGGCCAAATCCTGTAATGTAATAGTCATCTCCCCCTCACTGAAATGGAAAGTATGCGACTCTGGTCTCCATCTCTCTACAAGTGCGGCAATGAGCTGATGATCAAGAAATGTGAAGTCGCACATCGCTACTCCATAGAATCCAGCTCGACGAAGATGTGGGAAGATAGCGGGAGGTGGTGCAGTATGATGGAAATGGTGGGATCTATGTACACTTAAGGGAGCCACAGGACGTCCCTCTAAAGGCAGTCATGATACATGAGTAGCCTAAGATGTAAGCAATGGAAAACCTGGCATCTGCACACATGATATCATCGTTACTTATTAATAGTGGAAGCATGATATATTCATTTTCATTTGGTGTCACAATCAACATTAGACTAGTCTCACAATCAACATTAGTTAATGATTCTCAGACACTCAGACTCCATTACAAAAACTAGACATCTTATAAGAAAACTAGAATTTAAAAGTGAAAAATTAATTATTTCTTCTTTTTTGTGAAATTATGTTTGTTAATTTATCCATTATCCATTAAATAACCATTAACATTATTCCAAATTATATTAAACTTCATTACATTAATCATCAGAGTAAATTCCATTCCCTTTAAGAAAAATCCAAACCATGTACTCTTGGAAAACCATCCAAAGCTACCTCTAAGAGGAAACATGCAACCAAGAACATCCATATTCATAAGTGAGAATTTCATCTATCAACATATCCCCATTAGGTATTCCTAGCTTTAACCGGCTCATATCTATAGCACATTAAAAAATTAATAGGAAAAAATAAATCAACAGGGAAACTATGCCCTCAAAACAAGTCTTTCAACCTTCTCATGAAAATGATCATTGATGAATCCAAAACAAGGCACTTGAACTCATTTATAAAAAGTACAACTCGTGATCTAGAAAATTATATTTATCAAAAAAATGGAGCAGGTACACAGACTCGATCATGGACGATGAGATGTGAAACTCTGTCCTACCACTTGGGGACATCTCTTACGAGTATGTCCTTCTGTGTGACAGATACTGCATCGTATTCTCCCTCCTCGTTGTTGAGGCCAATCCATCTCTTTTCTGATGCGAGTTGACTTTGGTCTTCCTCGAGGCCACAACCTGGTAGCATGAAGCCAATAATTTTAAAAACGACAGACATTGAAAAAATTATAAATGAAACCAAAGCCAACTTATGAAAACATGGAAATATCAGGGATGATGGTCGGTTGATCAGCAGACAATGTGATAGAATGGAAGTCACCAACAGGCACCAAGCAGCACTATAACAGTTAACCAAAGTGCTCATGTGATACACCGGGTCAACATATGGCTCCCATGATATATTCACTGAAGTGCAAGCTGAAATAACATGTACACATGGATATCTCAATGCCTGAAAGTTGCCACAATCATAGTACCTGTTGTCCAACATCACGAAAAACACTCCACCATTAGTGCATGTACCCTGGTCGTAGCACTGTCTTACACGAAAAATCCTCTTTTCCCGGTCAAAGGCTATAACAGTCCATCGTGAAGCCTCATTCTGTATCCGGTCAATATCAGTTTGAAAATGATGAGTAAAAATCATTCCATTTTCCATCCTATGGTAGGCCTTTTGGGACAGGTCAACAAAGTAGTGAACACATCAAAAAAATGTCTCTTGTACTAACCCTGTGATTGGGAGTTGGTGAACACCCCTGAGGACCCCATTTATGCACTCCACTATATTAGTGGTCATATGCCCATATCTCATGCCACCATCGTATGATAATGACCATTTTTCCTTTGAAATTTGCATCATATATTCATATACCTCCTCATCAACTGTTCGGATCTCTTCAAGACGTCGATAAAACCTTTCTTGTTGGGGTTCATATGCTGAAACCATAAGATAATAATGTATTATAATGGTTATTAAATTTTGTTAAAAAAAGCAAGTTTAGAAAACCATACCCAATTTGAGGATCTCCTTCTTTATGACCTCATCTCTAAACTGCTTATACGCATTACTTGCAATATGTCTAATGCAATAACAGTGATAATCATTCGGCTCAGTCCAAGAAACCCCATCACTACTCACGACCTCTATAATCGCTCGATGATTATCAGATATCAGACACACGCCATGTTTTTGCATGACATGAACACGTACACATGCCAAGAACCAGCTCCAGCATTCAAAATTTTCTTTTTCAACAAAAGCAAAAGCAAGTGCCAGAGGAGCGCGATTACCATCCTGTGTGGAAGCAATGAGTAGAACACCTGTATACTTTCCATAAAGGAATGTTCCATCTACCTAAATAAATTGTTTACAATAGGGAAATGCTGCAATGCACGGTCCGAATGCCCAAAAAAGCCTATTGAACTTCACCTTTGACCGATCAACTCGATGATTCTAGGATACATACTCAACACTGTCCAATTGATAAACAATTTGATTATTGAGAGACAAAATTCCATAAGTTGTGGCAACATCACATAAGACTCATCCCAATCACCATACACTTTTACAATGGCTTTCTGTTTTGCATTCCAAGCTTTGTTGTATGATATCTTATAGTTATACAACTGTTGAATTCTTTCCTAAACAAGGGAAACATGAACATCTTAACTTGTTCGTATCATCTCACAAATAACAGTAGATATAAACTCTGCATCAAGGGAAGAGTGATCTTGTGCCAAGATGGGATGCAGACAAGTGTGCGGGCCTTCTAATTTGGTTATCTTCTAACATTCGTAATATTTATCTCATATTGATCTTAATCGAAATTTACATTATGACCCATATTTTTCACAACAAATGAGATATTTGGTCTTCTTTGACTCATAAACCACAAATGTGAAATGTCGTTCAATGTGGTATTGCTTTATCACTTTTTTCATGACCTGTTTACTTTAGAACTCCTGCCCAACATATATGGCATTATCATTTGATGCATGCCTATTTCCTATAATGCCAGGGAATTCAGAAGCTGGTGTAATGACATCCCAATCAAAATGTTGTTCACAAGACATTCCTCCAACTAAGGAACTCAAAACTGAAGGCTGATTACCACTAACTAGTGGATGTAGTGGATTTCTATCTCTCAAAGGAACATTATAAGGTTCATTCCCAACCACATCATCTCCTGCTGACTCTCCAGATTCTTCTTCCTCAGATAAACTTTCATGCACTATATCAGCACACAAAGGGATGTCATCTAAATTTCCTTCCAAATTTTGATGATCTTCCTCATTACATTCTTTCACAGGAGTTATACGAGGAGGAGACAATGAATAAGACTGCTGTGAAGGACCAGCTTCTATAGAGCTCGCAAAGCATGGTTCTGTAGTAATCGATTTCACCACATCAATATCAGAAATGACAATAAATAATTCCATCAAACCATTAATACACTGTTTCCTGAATAACTGAGAAGCCTGCATCCAATCCTTATCATCGACTATAGGGTAGTCACTGTGCCACAAACACTCAGGATATTGAAGATGTCGGTATCTAATTGAAGTGATTTCTTGTCCAGCACTCAGTTTTAACCGACTATGAATCTTATTACGAACTGCATCCAATGTCATACAACCATGGAGATTTACCACTTTGACAGGTGGTACATAGTAGCTAAAACCCTGCTCGGTATAAATTACCTCACCGTTGCAATATATTTGAGTAGACATAATTACCTATAAAGAAATAATTTAAAAAATATTATACACTACATTAAAATTTTAAATTATTTAATTTGGTTTTGAATAATTGATTATCTTGAGACTTTTTAATGTATTGATTTATCACTGTTAAGGTATAGTGATTGTGATATTAGCACAAAAGAAAATTTAATATAATGTTTCATAATGTTTAATTACTTATGAATATATAATCATGACTTGATCTTGAGACTTATGATTAGTTTATAATCTGATAAACTAACCACAACCTATGGGTGAACTCCTGTCTCTATTATCAAATATTTCAGCAATCGCCAATCTCCTGTCAAACAATAATGCCTCCTCTCGAACGAGTTCTCGAATGCCTCTTCGTCGACACCTCTTCGGGGATGCCTCTTTGTCGACACCTCTTTAGGGAAGCCTGTTCGGGGACACCTCTTCGGGGCGTCTGTCTTTTAATTACAAATTTACTCACATGCATGTGAGGGGGTCTAGGGGTATGAAATACATAAATTATTTTAAGCGGACATGCAGGTCCTTACACTTACTGAGAGATGACTCGCAGGTCATCAATGCGGAAAAAATGCAATTATTACAAATTGAATAAAAACATACACAAAATAAAACATGAAATTTCAATTATGCATGGTCGGTCATCTCAAGATCAGTCATCACTCATACTGTGTTTTTTGGTATATTTATTATATTATCCGTATTATATAAAATCTATATTAAATACTACACCTCTTTTACAAAAATTTAACTTCGTGTATATATATATATAATTATTAATAACATTTAATAAATTTTATTATAACTGATCTAATTGATATTTACATAATAAACACTTTTTTTATTAAATCCATTCATTAAAATAAATTTTCTGACATAAATTATTTTTCCTAAAAATTAAACATTTTTGATATAACATAAAACATTCAATATTCAAACAACATACATTCAAAAAATTAAATCATACAAACATTCAACATCAAGAAAATTAAATCATACAAAACATTTCATGCATAACATATGAAATAAATAAATCATACACACAATTAAACGTACAAATGAAATAAATAAACACAATTAAACAATAAAATTATTAAATAGAAATTTTACCTCAATAAAAGCAGCAAGTATTTGTTGAGAAAGAATTTCTGCAGGGCTTCGCAACAAAAACCAGAGGAGAACAATGAGTTTTGGGGGGCCCTCCTTTTATAGAAATTCTTGGCCGGATGTGTGAACGTCGTTCATGCATCCTTTAGCTAGTCCGCGAAGGATGCATGAACTGCGTTAACGCATCACTGTCGCGGCTCAGATGCGTGAACACCATTAACGCATCCTTTCTCATGCAAAAATGTGTGAACGCCGTTCACGTATCCTTTAGCTAGTCAATGTGGAATTCACGCATCCGAGCCGCGGCAGTGATGCGTGAACGGCGTTCACACCTCCCAGACTCAGTTTTAAAAATATCCGAACCCTGACCCCCTATCCTGAATTATTTATTTAGTAAAACCCATAAACCGCCCCCAGTTAGCGGTCTCCTTCATCATCTGAAAAACCAGAGGAAGGGTGTTAAATTGGGATGAGTCTTTCTTCATTTTCACGCATCAAATGAATAGTTTACCCGCGCTTTGTCATCTTGCCACAGAGCCTGGGGATTGGCCTCCTGCGGGACTGAATTAAGGTAAATGAAAACGGGACGGTAAACCTTCCTCCATGGCTCCACCTTTCCGAATTGCATCCGAGCATCCTCCCCTGCATAGTGCAGGCTATGAAACATCTGGAACCAATAAAACAACTGTGTCATTACACGAGTTAAAACGATGGTGGCGAGGAAGACGGTGGTGGTTCCATTACTGAGAGGGCCGTCGGGCCGACATGGCATGTGAGCTCCTGTTTGGTGGGACCCGCAGTTTGAAACTCATCACTGGGCTTGATCACCCAGAATCCGGTCCCGAAGCTCTCTAAGATCCATCCATGGACCCTACCATAGTAGTTTTCAGTGGAGTATTGATACTTGTCGTCCACCTGGATCCATCAAAATCAGAGCCATGACATGGAAATGATTCGACGCTTTTCAATGTTCTAAAATGCACCGAATCATTTCTCATCCCTCAAAGCATTTTTTATTATTGGGGCGGGGGTTGAAAAGTGATGGTTTAATAGTGCATCATTGACTTTGGTAAAAATGGGGGCTGTCCACATTTAATGAAATTGAATTGGGGGGTTAATATGGATGTAGGAAGCTGTGGTGGTGTGACATTTCATTTTTTTTGAAAAGCTACTTCTATAGGAGTTACCGAAGTTGGTTGAATGGGTGGAAGGGGTGGGCATGGGGGTTGATGTTTCCTTGTCATCCTCATTATCCTTCAATTCCAGGGTCTAACAGTTTTCCCCCTCACCAGAATTAACTAATTACTTTTATACTACTTCTTATATGTTTAATCTATGTTTTAAGTTTCATTTATATGAGTCATTAAGTTTATATTTTATAGGATTTCAAAGTCTCATATCTGAAATATTTTTGAGTTGCAAGAAGTGTTTTTGAAAGCTTATAATTGTATTTCATCATCAATTTTTAAGAAATGGTTTTTATTTTCAATTACTTATTATATGTTTAATCCATGTTTTATGTTTCATTTCAATAGATCTTATGGTTTATATTTTATAGGATTTCAAAGTCACTTAATTGAAACATTTTTGAGTTTCAGAAAGGTGGTTTTGAAACATTTTAAATTATTAATCAGATTAAAACACCAATGATTCCACATAGCCCAGTCAAAATGGATTGGAATCTTGCTATTGGGTACTTACACTATTTGTATCATTCTTACGTTAAGGGGTATTTCAGTGAACATGATATTAGTAGTTTTTCTTGAAAAATGATGATTTTATATGTTCATGGTAATGCGAATATTAAAAGGAATGAGGGTTTAGTTCCCCATAAAGTAAAAAAATTGGTTGAAGTGTTTGACATTAATCCATGGAAGGCATAAGGCTATGTGGAACTTAAGGTGGATTATCTCCAGCCTGAAAATTTTTAAGGAACATGCACATCTAGTGTGGAACTGACACATTTCATCTAAAGGTTTGTCATAGCATTTCACATTTCTAGAATCTCTCTTCCCGATGGTATAATACCTCCCTTCTCATCTCACCTTACATGAATAAGTAATGTCAGTGTCTATGGTGAGGCTCTGTCCTACAAGGTGGTGTGCGAATGGTACGTCCATATCGAGAGCGATGTGTTCCATGATGGGATGGAGTATGATGACCTAGAGAGGGATGATCTTCGGGTACTAGAACATCAATCACGGGATCCTCTTTCATAGTATGCATGAAAGGAGGTGTCAGAGGGATGTCATCGTGTGCACAAGATCCTTCTCCCACTACGTAAGTAGAAGGGGTTGTCATCATACCCACGGGAAACCATATAGGCTATGAAGGATCTGGTATGAAAGATGACGGCATGGGAGATGACCCCTGATAAATCCCTGGAAAATAAATATCTGGTGAATACTGTGGATATCCGGTCAAAAAAGATGGATCCCATGCTGCATCCTGCTGCACAAACCCAGACGGGTCAGGCTGGAATGATAGAGCACCGACCTGTGCCTCTGGAACAGGTGAGGGCTCACGTGCAGGAGGAAGCGGTCTCAGTCGCCGTTGTCATCGCTGGGGAACAACACCAGCTGCTGTTGCAGGTTCCTGAGTAGGATCCTCATCTCCTGGGATAAGATCATCATGTTCCTGAGCAGGAACATCATGTCTCTGGGGTCTAGGATGGATGATACTTTCATGAATAGATCGAAAAATCGGCATCGTCTCCTCCAAAGCAGCATGGATCACAGATAAACTAGCAACCTCCTCCTCCTCTGGATCAGTCATGCGACATAGTCGTCGTAGTCTGGTATGCTGTACAGAGATTCAAAATGAATTATAAAATAGAGTAACAAATATATTATGTGAAATTTATTGACTTAATAGATCCTGAATCCCTCTCCCGTGATGAGTCTGATACAATATAGACTTCATTCTATACCATGGCTCATACTCTACCTGATCTGATAGGTAGAATCGCATCGTACGTACACCTGTGATACGATGCTCTGATCGATTGTACCAGATGGTGACATATTGGGCATGTCGTCGTCTCCAATCGACATGTTGTCTCCCCATGAGCTTCAAGCCATGAAGCGCTGGTAACTGTCGTGGTGCAGGTGGAATCAGATGAACACAGAAAAACTGACGCATAACTCTATCGGGCTGGTGCCACTCAATAATATGAAAGTGAATGAGTGGCACTACAGCCATAACCTCATGAAGTCCAGCAGTACAGTAATTAGGTAAGTCCTGAACCAAACTTCAGTATGGCATCCAATGAATCTGTAATGACATGTGACATTTCATCAGAGAAATCTGTTAACAAAAAACAAAAATGATGATATATACTTACGCTGTCAGGTAGTAAATTGTCCAACATGATACGATATGCAACCAAATTGTGGGTCGGAGCATCGATGAAATGATGTGCCTGACTCCACCTATAAAATACAACATTGAAAGTAATAAATAATCAGAAATTAAATATAATAAATCATAATACAATCAGAAACAAATAAATATGATGGATCATACCATCGTCCACGTGGAGCGTCATGTAGCACATCTATAGGAAGCCTCTGACCAACAGTAACAGGGGCGAGGACAGGGATGTGCTCCCATGCCCACAACAGTATAAGGACGACACATCCTCCGAGATCTGTGTGATCTGAGCGGCATGTCGTACATAATTCTCTATAAGTGTAGGACAAACATGCAGATCCCCAACTGTATCTCCCGATCCGATCAAAGACCTCCAGTAAACTAAGATACATCATGTGCACATGCACACCTGAGTGATCTGAACACAATGTACCCCCAATAAGTTGTAAGATATATGCCCGAGCATAACAGATGATGGTATGCTCATCAGCATCAGCAGGTAAATGTGCAAACTCCAAAGTAAGCCAAGACATAGATATGGACCCACCATCTGTAGCAGTATGATCAGCCAAAATATAGACACCTAATAATCTCTATGCCAGCTCAGCCCAATCCCCACTGGTGGGTCCAATAACTACATCTCCCTGAATAGGAAGACCAAGTAGCACTGCCACATCCTCTAAGGTGATAGTCATCTCTCCCTCTGGCAAGTGGAATGTGCGAGTCTCTGGTCACCATCTCTCGACCAAAGCAGCAAGAAGAGGATGATTAGTGTAAGTGGAATCAGAAATGGCAATGCCGTAGAAGCCAGCACGACGTAAGTATGGTATAATAGCAGCTGGAGGCGCCATGTGTCGAAAATGGTGTGCTCGCCGCACCCTAATCCGTCGAACATCCCGACCCTCTATCACATCACGAGAAACATGCCTATGCTGCTCGGTGAGGAGTGGAATATCATCCATCTGGAAGCCAGAAAAGGAAATTAGTCTTCACTATAAAATATAAATATAATGTTAAATTTAATAGAATGTTATGATTGGTATAATGAACAATATGTGATGTTTTTTTAGAAAACGTTAAGGGAATGTCGTCATATTTTGGAGAACATTTATCTATCATGTCTTTATATATTTTTTTACCATGAAAATTATGTTTTTTAAGATATGATGTCATAAATTTATATATATGACCATTTTATCCCGATTATGCATGATTTATGAAGATCCTTTATGATAAATGTTTTAATAAATTTTTTTCTTCGATGAAAAATAACCTTTTTTTAATAATGTTTTTGTTCTATAAGATTACGTTCAGATTAATGGATTTAAAAGTATTGAATATAGAGGTTCGTTATTGGAAGGAGAGAAGTTTCTTATTGGAAATGTGAAACAATTCTTAAAAAGTTCATCTCTGATATTAACAACATATAACTGACTTCATGAAAAGATCATGTTGGATACAACACATCATTGTGGCTGAGTGTGTGAACTCGATCCAGAAATGTTAGGACATCATTTCTGGTTATGCCCTTCTTGATGACATAAATGACATCTCAACCTTTTCCCTTGTTCTTGAGGCCAATCCATCTCATTTCGTATCCTGTTGGTCTTCGGTATTCCCCGTGGTCGTAATCTACTGATGTTAGGAATCAGTTTGGGCTGGTCTTCAGGCATTGGGAAATATCGAAACTCCCCAACAGGCGTCCATTGTCTTCGGTCACTACTTAAGTGCTGGTTAATCACTACTTAAGTGCTGGTTAATCACTACTTAAGTGCTGGTTAATCACTACTTAAGTGCTGGTTAATCAGTTATGAGTTGTTCATTCACCACTTAATCATCCCTTAATATTTACTTAATGACCCCTTAATCTTCTGGTAATCGTTAGTTAATGACCCCTTAATCGTTAGTTAATGAACCCTTAAACATCCCCTAATCATCCCTAGTTAATCATCCCTTATTCACCCATTAATCGTTAGTTAATCACCCCGTAAACATTCCTTAATTACCCCTTAATCATCCCCTAATCATTCCTTAATCGTTAGTTAATCACCCCTTAAACATTCCTTAATTACCCCTTAATCATCACGTAAACATTCCTTAATTACCCCTTAACCATCCCCTAATCATTCCTTAATCATTAGTTAATGACCCCTTAATCACCCCTTAATCATTAGTTAATCACCCCTTAATCGTTACTTAATCACCCCTAAAACATTCCTTAATTACCCCTTAATTACCCCTTAATCACTCCTTAATCATTAGTTAATTACCCCTTAATCACCCCTTAATCACTCCTTAATTACCCCTTAATCACCCCCTTAATCGTTAGTTAATCACCCCTTAAACATTCCTTTATTCCCCCTAATTACCCCTTAAACATTCCTTAATTACCCCTTAATCATCACTTAATCATTACTTAATTACCCCTTAATCATCCCCTTAACCCCTTAATCACTCCTTAATTACCCCTTCATTCCTTAATTACCCCTTAATTAGTTAATGACCCCTTAATCACCCCTTTAATCGTTAGTTAATCACCCCTTAAACATTCCTTAATTAATGACCCCTTAATCACCCCCTTAATCGTTAGTTAATCACCCCTTAAACATTCCTTAATTACCCCTTACCCATTCCCTAATCATTCCTTAATCATTAGTTAATGACAACTTAATCACCCCATAATCGTTAGTTAATCACCCCTTAATCGTTACTTAATCACCCCTAAAACATTCTTTAATTACCCCTTAATCACCCCTTAATTACCCTTTAATCATCACTTAATCATTCTATAATTACCCCGTAATGACCCCTTAATCATCAATTAATCATTCCTTAATTACCTTAATGACCCCTTAATCATCCCTTAATCATCACTTAATAACCCCTTAAACATTCCTTAATTAATCCTCCATGGTAAATTACCCCTTTAATCATGACTTAATTATTCCTTAATCATCATTTAATTAGTCTATGATTATCTCTAAAATATTAATAAATTATTATTATCCCTAATTATCAATCATTAATAATATTATATTATACATACTTTAATCTAACATTAAATAATTTATCCCTCATCACCATTCATTAATAATATTAAATTACATATACCTTAATCTAACATTAAATATTAACTAATTAAATCATTAATAATATAACTATTTATTTCTTTTCTTTAAATAACTACTACTACATCCTTAAATATTTAAAATTAACTAATTACAAATTAATAAATAAATAACTTTAAAATAAAAAAAAATACCTCTAAATGAAGCTTGACACAAAAATGTTGTACTCCTTGCGTCTCCGGAAGCACCACGAAGGAAAAATCAACTTAGAGAGAGGAGCTCTCAAAATTTTAGAGAGAAGAGGGATTTGTGAGTGAGGAAGGATGGGTGGGGCGGCTTCCTTTTATAGGCATATTTTTTGCAAAGGCGGTAACTTGGAAGCCGCCTTCGGCCATTTAAAACACGAAAGGCGGCTCTTCCAAAGCCGCCTTTTTTAGAAAAAATGTCGAAAGGCAGGCACTGGTGTGCTGCCTTTCGTTTCCCCAATGGCGCAAGGTGGTATCTGGAGAACCGCCTTTGGCCCGGCGGAAACTGAACCAAAGGCGGCACATGGTGTGCCGCCTTTATGATGTAAAAAAAAAATATTTTAAACCTGGTTGTATTTTTAAATTTTTTTTTTGAAAAAATGTAAAAAAAAACTCTACGTAAACAAATGAAGCTGTTCGCCATGATCCATCAGCCACGTGAGGGCTGCGTTAGAGTCGATGGATGGATGGGTCAAACAGCCCTTGTTTTTCAACGAGTTTGACTGGCAAGGGCCGAGGAAAACGATGTGCCTGCTTCTCCGTGATTACCGGAAGTGAAAGGTCGTGGAGGTTTGGTATTTCATGCCAACTGATCCCCAACCGATTTGGGTGCATGCTGCTAATGTTCTTCTCCTCCGTCTCCTCGACGTACACTATAGAAAAAAACAAACAAAGTTGTATCAGTTTTTTAGCCGCCGTTTTAATAACCACCGTGATCCAAATCCAGTTAAAATATATATATATAATTTATAGGTGATTTAATCTATTTGACTGTGTTTGTTATGTTTTTAATAAAATAAAAGAAATGATGTGATATTTTATAAAATAAAAGAAAACAAAATAAAAGATTGTGATTTCTCTTCTTGTGTTTGGATCAATAACTTAGTAAAATAAAAGAAATGATTTGAATTTATTTTCATCTTATTTCGTGAATCTTTTTAAAGGAAAAGAAAAGAAATTATTTTTTGATACATGTAGAAAATAGGGATAAAATTGGAATTTTAAAATATTAACAACCTCCACCATCATTTCTTTCCAAATCATCCCAATTTTGGAGTGATTTAAAAACAATAGCAGTTCTCTATATTTCTTCACTTATTATTTCTCTCCCTTTAAAATTATCTCACCAAATATTGGAAACCAATTTTTC